>JAQFYE010002818.1:0-16919 GCA_034694305.1 Protaphorura glebata
GTAATTGTATTCCGTGTCTTGTGGGCAATTTTTGATGGAAAGCGGAGACTGAATAAAAGATTTGGTTCAAAAAAAAACCAAACAGGAATACCTAATACCTATCCCATATTTCTGAACTTCTGATTCAGAACAATGCCTATAATCCGCTAACATTTTAGAATATTTGTGACGCAGCTGCTAATTTGATTTTGCCTTAAATTTTTATTATTCACCTTATCATTTTGATTTTGCCTTAAATTTTTATTATTAACCTTATCATTCTACTCATTTGATGCGTTGTACAGTTCTTTTTGTTTAAAACATGAAGTTTTACATCAAGGTCGATTTAGATTATTAGATTATTACGGATTACGATTAACCACTAATATACAAGATTTTAAAATAATTCACTTACTGATTCAACCTGGTAATGTAGAAGAACTGACTATGACATCTGACATTCAAGTGCAACTAATGAAATGATGTTAAATTTAATAGTAATCGATAAAAATAGAAATACCTTATTGATTTTCCACATTTATCCAAAATCTTGAAGTGAAGTTCCGAATCTCAAATTATCCAAGGCCAACGCGCGGAAACCTGAGGAGAAATGTCAAAATCCCGTGCTCCAATATGCCCCAATTCATATATCCTTGCTCGAGTGAAATATTTGCTTATTTTGAATGCTTTTGATTTGATTTGATTTGATTTATTGCCAACACCCCGTAGGTCCTTACGTTGTACAATTAATTTACCATTACAGGTTCAAATAATTCAACATAGTACAATTTACAGTCGTACATATAATCTTAAAGTCTATCGACCGTGTTCAGTAGCACTTGATTACAATACAATTTAAAACAAGCATAAAAGATAATGTTTCATTTCCGCAACCATAATCATTCCACAATTTTGCACCAATATATTTAGCTTCGCGACGTCAATTTTGAAGAGAAAATGTTCATGTTATTACCACCGCCATCGCGTAACTCATTTCAAAAATTTTAGCTGATGTAACTAATAATAAAGTTTCTTAGTTTGGAAACGCGATCGACGCGATGGCGTCATGACGTGACTCACTATCGGGACCCCGCTATGATACGACGCTATTTTAAGGAAACGTTCGTGTTATTACCGCCGCCATCGCGTAGCTCATTTAATTTCGCTTTATATATGTCTGCACGTGTAGTAGAAATGTGTTTAAATGATTGATTGACCACTCAGGTTTCCATTTTTCATCAATAAGCTCTTCGATTTTAATTTTGATTCGCCATTGCCCGTTAAATTCAAGACAAATTCTTTTAAATTACATTAATTAGTCAATATTAATGCCATTCCCAAGATTCGTGCTCACTTGATAACTGTTCACTAGATAACCATTCACCTGAGAATCGTTCTCTTAATAACCGTTCACCTGAAGACCTTGAAGGGGGAAGGGATAATACTTTTTCGGGTTGTGGTAATGTTACAGCTATAGACATATCTATCTTGCGAGGGAACTCATTTTCGCCGGCTACTAATATTCCAGGCATTTCAAATCGGCGGTCATCGTTTGCTGGTGTAGATGTAATCTGGGTTGATGATATCGGAAAACAATTCCCAGTGTTTGTACTTCGGCCAAATTTGCAACGGCGATCGCGCACATGTGCTCTCATTCCTAAAGCTATTGGTATTTCTTCAATTGCTTTTGCATAATTGGTTTTTTTTACTCCGATGTCAACTCTGATGAATTGTCGACTTCTCCGTGCATTCATTTTAAATAAGGTTCGTGTGACTTCACCATAGTTTAGTACTCTGGATACCCGATTCTTTACACTTTGTGAATTTCTTAGCGTTGGTTCCACCAGTAGTAGACAATTAATGAAGATTATCAGAAAAATTAAAACATCAACACTGGTCTTCATTTTCAACAAAATCTCAGCGACAACGTGCAACGTCACTTAAGTACCTTTAAATAGAAATTACAAAATTGGATCTATGGCTGAAATTGTTTGCACCGTCTATCGTCGGTGGTGAAGTATCCTGACAAGTGCTTCCTTATGTATAATAAGAATGCGTTCTACAGATATCTCGCAGCAGTCAGCTTCAGTCATGTTCTCAAGTTGATGTAGTTGATTATAGCATCAGCATCCAAGATGAAGATTCAATCAAATCCGGATATAGAGGAAGTCGTGCATCCTGAAATTGTAAAGTTAATATACAGGTAGTCAACATTATAAAAAGACAGAGTTAAAGCACACGAACAGTCTATACGTACAAGTGAAAAAGGTCAGGGTTTTGCCGGCCCGGCTCTTTGTTTTAAAACGTTGGCGCTGGTCCGGTCCGGCCTTAATTTGTGCTCTATCTAGTGACAGCAATGAGGCGACACATTGGTTTAAGAAATAAACAAGAAAAAATATCAGAAATATTTGTCAAAATCAAACACATTAATTTAGTGCGACCAGAAACGCGCAAGCGAGCTCAACGTTGAATAAAATGTTAAGAAGGTTTTGTTAACTTTAATCTAATTTTAACACCGGGCTTGAACAGAATATAAAATCCATCGTTGAGTAGATGAAGAATTGAAGATGTAGCGAAAGACGTGGCGCTTCTCACACTGTCCCATGCTAATAATACCTTCGTATTTTACAACGGAAGTATTTTAGGGTCAACCCGGCCCAGCGCCGGAGGCCCGACCCGGCGCTGCAGATTATCATTACCGTATGCCGTATTGGCCTGACCCGGCCCTTTGCCCGAAAAATGCGTCGGCCCTGACCGACTTTTGCCCCTTATCCGTTCGGCTGGCCCGGCACATGACAGTTATTTCGACCTTTCCTTTTACAGCTCTACTATGTACAGTTAAATTTGGCTGTATTTTCTGAATGTATGCTGCCCTGAAAGGACTAATCTGGCGAATCTAGCCGATGGAAATACACGGGTAAAATATACTTGGTGAAGTCATAGGAATCCGTGATGTATTAATGAAGCCACAAGATATAATGTTTCGCTTAGGGAATTCGCCTGTGCGTTACTAGTGGCTAAATCGCTAAAATTTTCGGGATAGAACCCTCATGAAAGTTGTTCAGAGGTTAATTGTAGACACAATAAAAGCATAGCCAGATCCAACAACGGCTTACCTACTCTTTGTCGTAAGAACTGTCCCGCGGTGTCCTTTTCAATTTCATTATCCTCAAATCTGGAAAGCGCAGGGTATTTCTGTGGAGTGAAATTCAGAAAGATTAGACCTAAGCCTGAAATTGATTAAAAAAAAATCCTTACCGAATCCATGAAAGAATGCTAAGTAGTTCTTACACTTATATTGAAAGGTAGACTGGAAATGTCTATACTTCATAGATTTTGTTCCAGGTGAAAATGAATATTTTAAATTTTCGGTAACTTAAAAATTAGTCAAACCCACATTTACATAAATAACAAAACCTCCAACTCTAATTGCTTACGTAATTGTGACAGTTTTCAATCAGCAAAATTCGTGAAGTGCACTATAACTTGTGCACTTTTACCAACTAAGATTCTCTGAAAATTATAAGTCGTGGCTGTTGCGGGATTTTATATTAATGGGAAATTCTCACGACGACTTTACGCACTACCTTTTTATGAACTATTATAAATTGTTCTTTAAAGTTATGAGAATAGATCTCATGGACAACAAATGGTCTTACGTTCGATAAAAATGTGTGTAAAGTTGTTAATTATTTTGTCCTATTTTGTCAAAATCACAAAATCGACTTTTGTCAAAACTGTGTTTAAAGAATTGAATGGTAAGATTTGGAGAATATTTTTGTGAAATCTTTGCCACAATGCTTTCCTTCTTACCTACTACATGGTATTAAATTGAGTACAGTCAACTCATGCATTTTTATTGGAGCTCGGACATCCAACACTTCCAGGCATGAGTGAGAAAGTTTTAATGGAATTCCTGCTCCAGGGTAAAAAAAAAAAAAAAGCCAACTGGTGGGTTTAATAAATTATTTCTGCTTTTTGTAAGTCGCTAACCCGAAATAAAAATACATAAAACCTACACCACCGGAAAATAATTCAACTTAAAAAAATGTATAGAACATATCAGTATATTAGATCAGTGGTCTCTGATTCCAAGTACACAAAACATTGGTATTACCGACAACCAGGTACATAGAAATTATCCTTCCATTCCAATAAAGTTATAAAAGTTTCTTGCAACTGCAGTCAATTACGATGCTCTTTGAATAAATTACAGGGTGACCCATAAAACAGAGATCATTGGATTGGATTGGATTGGATGTAATTTTATTATAGTCATCAATAATCATAGCTCACACAACGTAAACATCAAAAATGAAACGAATCATATTTGCCTACCATCAGAGACCACCTGCAATTATTTTAGTTTTAACACCAAACGTGTCATGGTGCATTCCATCCTACAAATTATTACAAAGGTCCAGTCAATTTAGTGCAAAATTTATAACAATTTGGTCTTGTTTCAAATTCCCAACTTGACATTTGTTTCGTAGGAAGAAAAAACTTGTTCCGTTGGTTTCCGAATCCCAGTTCTTAATATTACACGTGTTCGTTGACTTTTAACACATTCTCGGTTGCTTCTGCTTAGCAGTTTTTACCCTCAGGATATGTCACTCTGACTTAGTTTTTCCTTCCTACGAAACATTGTCACTCTGAGTTGCATTTTTGATAAAATTAATTAAAATGCAATATCCAAAAGACTTGAAGACTGGGAAGCCCTAAACTGCTTACTTTAAAACTCGCTACGAGTGGTTCAGTTTTTTTATTCCATGAATTTATTGAAGATTCTCTTAATCTGATTTGACATTTCTAACAAAATAAAATTAATGATCCACGGGAAGTTCAACTTTAAAACTATAGTTTGATTTTTTTAATAATACTTTTCGGTGTCTTCAGAAATATAGATACGTCACAGTCTAACAATATTTATCGTTACGAATTTACAATCCAATTGAATTCCAGCCCAGACTTGGGTCAATTACATTGGTAATTGTAATTTCGATTACAAAATACAATTAGAATTACGTAATTGTAATTAATTACTTTCAGAATCCCAGCTGTAATTTGTAATTGTAATTAAATACTTTACAAATTGTGTGTAATTGTAATTTGTAACTGAATTTATATTTTTTTCAATACTTTTACAATTACTTAAAATTTTGACCATCCTACCCAACGATGTAACTATGATGTTAGCACACATAAAATCATCATTTCGAAAAGCAATTTGAATTGTAATTTGTAATTGTAATTGAAATTTATTACTTTTCCATTTTTGTCCGCGTAATTGTAATTGTAGTTAATTACTTTCGAAATTTCTCCATGTATTTGTAATTATAATTAATTACAGTCAAAAATGAGGGTGTAATTTGTAAATTGTAATTAATTAAATTTTTAAAGTAATTGACCCAAGTCCGTTCTAGCCTTAGCTAGATACTTAGTAATTAGTATTCTCTACAATAGTTTTCATAAATTTATTAGTAAGATAAATGTTTAATATAATTAATAAATATTAAATGTTGGTTTCGTAGTAGCTAGAGATTCTCACGTTCATCCCATTTGAATTGTTCAATTGCTTATTATGTCTCTACTATTAAACTCAGTGAACTTCCCGGTGACTCCAAATCCAGTTCTTTGTAAACTGATAAGAAATATTCTTTGAGAGTGAGAAATGGCGGGCGCTGATCCATATCAGTGTCCCAGCATTGCATCATGACATCATATCTGCGTTTTTATATAAATATTGGTTGGTCGAAAATAGTAATCGTTACCGTAAAACTTTGCTCAAAACAAAAGGCTTTACATTTGTTGAGAAGCATATGCTGGACGCTTGAGTCGTTCTCCTGATTCCAATTTTTTGACGAACTCTTCGCCCCACGAGTCGTTTTGCCATGGTAATTCACCCAGTGTGAATATCTCATACAAAATCACGCCATATGCCCAAATATCTGATTTCGAAGAAAATTCTAGATATTGCAATGACTCCAGAGCCATCCAACGCCATGGTAATGGTGTCTGAACAAAGTACATTCAAAATATTCGGAAAATATAAAGCGAAAAGTACTTTTTGTACTATTAGATTTGACTGCACTATGTTATAGCCCTTGACCTCCGGAACCACTTTTGTGAAGGTTCTCCCCTGAAAAGTCCGTTTGGCTGCTAGAGATATACAGGCCAAATGCACCCTTTGAGGTCATGGGAATCGGTGACGAATCAAAGTATATTTGCCATATATATTTCCAGCGGCCGAACGATTAGACTTTTCGGAGCAGAACCTCAGGGCCTAAATTTTGCCGTAAGGACTGTGTTGTATTCTTGCATTTGCATTTTCTATATCTATGTACTAAATACCGTGTGTTCGGTATATAGAGTAGATAAGTGCACTTTATTCGATATAAAGGTGGTGGGACAAACATTATCGGAAAACGTACGCCGTTGAAAATCTTTGTTCTTATATGTTGTCAGTCTGAACAACTTTTGTGAAAGTTCTACCCCAAAGGTCTAACCGTTTGGCCACCACAAATGCACAGTTTAGTATGTAAGATGCTGTAAGGTGACTTTCACTTCGCTTTTACGTTACGTACCCGCCTGTGTATGTATTTCTAGTGGCCAAACCGAACGGTTAGACTTTTGGGGCTGGTACCTTCACAAAAGTTGTTCAGGATAAGGCAAACTACAATTCATAGACATTCTAATGATTTCCACCGGCGTACATTTCCCCGAAAAATTAGGGTTGGTTTGTGCCCCCTCCTTTTTTATAAATGTATATTACTTATACGCAAATATTCTTACTTTAGTAGTCTTCACATAATTCATGTTTTCGTACGTCTGTTTTGAAAGACCAAAGTCCGTGATTTTTGCAACTTTTGATTTGTTCAACAAAATGTTCCTCGTGGCTAGGTCCCCGTGTATAACCTTTCCGAAGCAAATTAAGCCACACAATGAATGAACGTCGCCAGAGAGTAACTACTCTCTGACGTCGCCCAATACAATACAGAGTATTATAAATCGGCTTACTTTTCTGGATTGCAAATATTCCATTCCATTCGCAATTTGATGAGACCATCTGAGGAGATCGTGTGTCGAAACCCTTGGAGCAATTATATTTTCATACATTTGTCTGTGACAGAAATGACTATAGTTACTTAGATATTGCTCGCGCGCAGCATAACATACATACAGGCAAATTAAAGTCTAGTAAGTGGTAAATTAGGCAAAGTTGACACATGGTATAAATGGTTTAACCTTTTTACAATTTGACCATCAACCAAATGGTTCACGAATGCTCCCTTATTCGTTCTCAAATATTTCTCCAAACTTCCCAATGGACACAACTCGACGACTATGTACAGATGTCCTTTGAAATGATTAGGAAAATCAGTACTTCAAAGTTGGACCGATGGTTATATATTAGAATTCTGTATACTTGCATTTGTAGTTTGTACTCACTCTCTCTAATATTTTCAGTACATGCTCCGATCAGATTGACAATGTTTTCTTGTTTCTCAATATAAATCATAATTTTAAGTTCTGAGAGTAATGCTTTGAAGACATCAACTCCAGCGCTAGGTTTTGTAGTTTTTATGGCGACTTCACAATCCGTATCCGAATCATCCGACGAATACGATTTAACACGACCTTTTACCACTAGACCGAACGCTCCAGATCCAAGCGGGGCAGATTTCTCATCTACCGTATGTAGTAAATATTTTGATATATGTATTTTATAAAAAATTCGAATATTAGTTCAGGACGTTATACGTAATTAAAACTAGACTAACCAAAACATAAATCCTTCCAAGGAATTTCATAGACTGAATTGTAGGGCAAGTATTGGACGCGATCGAATGCATTTGCGTCCGAGTAGTCAATTTGAAGGTGATTGGGACTTCCGTTTAGAAATTCGTTGACTTCGTTATCTGTCAAGTTTCGCAACAGGGCCTAGAAATGTGCCATGGTTCTGTTATTATTGTTTTTGGGACCATGTGACTATAATAAACTGTAAGACTTCTGCTGGTATTCGTTTAGCATGTAAATGCAGCATTATCGGCATACCACAGCTTGCGTCCGATTTTGGTCACTGTGTGTAAGGATACGCGGACACCTTATGGAAAATCGTACGTCGTTGAAATTCACAGAATTTTTTACATGTTACGGACTTTGGCATCCTGGACGATTTTTGGGAAGGACCTACCACCAATCCCCAAAATCTAACAGTTTGGCAGCTAGAAATACACTGTTGGGAATGTGCGATGACGTAGGTGAAAATCAAAGTGAAAGTCACTGCACGCCATCGCACATGCCCAACAGTGTATTTCTAGCGGTCAAACGGTTAGACTTTTGGGAGTAGGCCCTTCACAAAAGTTGTTCAGGATGCCAAGAACTACATTATATAAGAAATCCAGCGAATTCCAACGGCGTACATATTTCCATAAGGCGAATGCGGTGTCCTTTAACTAAGAATAAATTAGCTGTCCATTATACTTCCGGCAGGAAAATAATTGTATTAGTTACCCTTGTGATCTTATGTCTCCTCCAAGCAATAAATAGTAACGCCGACAAAATTAGAACTCCTACTGCACATGACACGATACCACCAATCAGTGCCGCCCTCTCCGATGAAGGCTCTACCAGAAAATACAAGAAATCATAAATACATAATATATAACAAGGCAGAGTCCAAGATGTTGAACGAAATATTTCCTTTATTTCCCCTTAATTGAGATACCGTTACAGTTTTTCAGTGAGGATATTATAACATACAAGAAGTGAGAAATAAGTGCTGAAACCAATTTTGGTTACACTGTGTGATATAAAATTGAAACAAACACCAAGTTTAATAGTATTTATAAGTAGTCATCAGTTGAAATAAATTCTAATAAAGTCGACGAACGACAATATACTGTATTTCTCACAAAGGAGTAAATTCTTCGAGCAATCATGTTATATATAATTAGGGTACTTGAAGAAATTACCATCAACGTCAACATGAAAAGTTTTCTCAGCAACACCATTTTTGTTCCTTGCACGACAAACGTATTCACCCTCGTAGTCAGAATCAATTCGCGGGAAATCCAAGAAGGATTCACCAGATACCGTATGGGTTGTCTTAAATTCCGCTGGTAATGCCTGAATCAGTTCAAAAAAGTTATTAGAACGCATTTGAATGTACAACTAACCGTTACTATATTATCATAGTATTCATACGAGGTAGTACTAATAATCCAAATGTTTCGTTATGATTAATGATTAAGGTTTCTGTCGAGGTCGATTTTCTGTTAGTTAATTTAAGGTCATTATATTATTTTTATTAGTCGAGTTAGTATCTACCTGTCCATTTCGAAGCCACGTGACCTTCGGTAAGGGCTCTCCTTTAGTTTCGCAAGATAGTCTGGCATTGCTGGCACCCTCCACAAAAACGTGTTGTACTTCAGTCGATACTATGACCGGGCGTGTCAAATCTGTTTAATTTTAAACTGCTGTATTTTGATAGAAATCAAAACCTTGGCACGTTACTCGATTGCAAAGAGCTCACAGTGCAGTGCTCTAAGATGGCGGTGGCTAAAATTAGCCAATTAAGACTAACCTGAAGCAGATCCGTCTATCACCGCGATATAAAAATACATATACCTCCAAACAAGTCAAACAATCTTTTGAATTTTAAAAATGACAAGCGAGACGGACAAATATTTTGACAAAACAACAACGCGACACTGAGTTTTATTTAATTAGATTAACATTTTGTAAATATACAGCTTTAGTCATCAAAGATCAATTGCCTCTAGTGAGCTCTTCTCGATGCCGTAGTTACGACTATCATACCAGAGCGGACTTACGTCTCATTTCAAACGTCCTCGAGACATTCATCCAATCATAACTTTCTCGGAGTGGCGCATGACAAAATACTTCCACGATGTCAATACCAAGCACTACATTAATGGCCAAGATGTTACTGTATTCAAAAACAAGTCTTTCCGTTGTTTTGGTGCTGGTATCGACACTGAATGTTCCTGAAAACCGTTTAAGATTAGTTTCAGATTACTTTAATTTAACTTTAAAACCCAGGCAGTTTACCATAATATAGAGAGAGATACAAACGAATTTGACTAAGCTCGAACGCGTTAAAGGTTGGGCTCGGTTGAGAGTAAAAAATGTCGAACTGTCGAAATTGAACTACGAATCCTGGTTACAGTTAATTTTTTACGAAGCAGCAGATGCTTTTACTCACCACTTGGCAAGGCTTGTATTGATCCATTCTTAAATCCAACAGAAAATTTGAGGCCATCATCGAAAACAAATGGGTTGACCTCACACAGAAAATATTGTGTTTCATTTGTATAGAGGACTCTGTCAACTTCATCGAGGCGGATGATTTCGAGAGTTTTTGCAGATTTCCAATTATCATCTACACAAAACATATTTATCGTGTTTATGTTCAAAATAGCAGTACCGCGCGCACTAGTGATACGGCGGTGGATAGAAGCTAATAGTGAATACTTACGTAATATTAGGCTGAGACCGCTAAAGAACTCGAAAACCATGAATTTGTCCGCAACACCGCATTTGACTAAACCATGGCGATGAGATGGTCGAATACTGCTACAATTGTGGGTCTGATCATCAAATGTACAGAGAGCGTCACTGTATTTACCCTCGAAGTAATAATCTCCAGTATAACAGGATTTATCTTCGAAACATTTTTTGAGTACGCGACAATCGTTAGGACTTGAGCAGCGGAGTGTAGAGATAGACTTAGCTGGTTCATCTGTGATGCAGTCTATCTCACCCTGCTCTTGATTAAAATGGATCCATGGAGGATCTATAGACGATTATTGACAAATATGATATAAAATATGGCCTTATACCCCTTCGTCGAAACTAAAATTGCTAACCAATTGTTTTAATGGACCATATGTGCTCAACGTGAGTCGTACGACATGTCACGGTTTGAGGTCCTTCGGAAATCCTCGAAGTCAGGACAATTTGGGCAGACTGTGTGGTTAAGTACGTCACCTTTGCCCTTCGACTTGAACTGGTCACCCTAATCCCATCTTCTGACTCGCATAAGAGCTTGACCTCTTCATTATCAAACGCAGTCAATGTTGTTGTGTTCGGGCTTGCCAGAATTTCTGAAAATTATTTGCAAAATTTGAATTTCATCCTGGCTTAAGCTTAATTAGAACTAGCAATTAAACCGGCCTATTTCCATTTCCGAACCCACGTGTCATATAATACTAAAATCTTTCTATACGCCAAATTCAATGACAACCTAATTTAAACGAATCGTAGCGTCCCATGATGTTTTTTTTAAAGAACGAATTCTCGAAGTCCGTGTCCGCCATCGTCCCTAACCAGATCTCAACTCTCAACGCTTTCTGCTCTCTGAGGAGAAGCATTGCGTTTAAGTACTAAATTATTCAAACTTAGCCCCTCAATGTTTGTATATATTTTCGGCACAATTATTGTACATTTTACGACTTCACTATTCGGGTCTGCAAAATATTTTTATATCCTTGGTTCTCACCGTTCGGATTCAGCGTCACTGATCGCGAGATCTGCGAGGAGGTGCAAGTGTATGTTCCAGGTAGCAATTGAGGCAGATGAAATCCAACCAATGGATCAAATGAAGCAGAAACTTTCGAGGTTTTGCCCTATACGGATCATATAATGAGTCTGTAGCACATTCTTATTATTTTTTAAATTTGTGTCGAGTGAACTAACTCGCAAATCCTTTCTAAACAGCTCTACCGGATCTTCTGGGTTAGTGGATGGACATAAGATAGTCTGATTCCGAATTGCAATTGTTGAAAATGGTTGTCCTGTCAAGTATTACAATTTTTTAAAATAATATTCGTATTTTCAAATGTGTCTGTATTTGGTTGGAGTACCTGGAACAAAGAAAGAGAGCTTGTTGAATAGTGAGTTGTCATCAACACTTCGACAGGTCAAACTTCCACTTATTGACACATTTTCGGGTAATGTTGACCATATTTCGGACGAGTACACAAAACCCGACACGTCATCGATCGTATGTCCATCAGCTACATCTCGCCTTGTATCTCTCAAGCGCAGTATCGTTCCCTCCTGTTTATTAAGTCAATTAGTGTTACTAATTAAAATTACTTCCTCAGTTAACACAGACGCCCCTTTTCAGATTTTCTGACGAATAATCAAACAGGGTTGCTCTTCTCTGAAGGTCAGCCAATCCAGAAAATTATACAAATATACATATCTGTGTATCCAACAACATGCAAACAAACGGACCATAATAAGAACAATTCAAAATGGGTCGAGTAGGAATTTAACCCTCGACCTCAGTAAACAAGTCCAAAATTCGTACATCACTACATATTCTAAACCCGACCATAAAACTCTCATTTAATGTCGTACTTTAATGTTGTAGAAATTAACTAGTAAAATTTTCATTTCCTACCCAGTTTCCACTCCATTCCCAAGATATGGGATATGACGCTTGGCATGAGATCGCCAGTTGAATTCCGATTGGTTGTACAATAACAATGGATGAATTCCCGTCAAAATAATGCCAATCGTCCGGATATTCTTCATCGCGTGAAATGTTCAGTTTGGGTGGTAAAATATTGACTTGAGCAACAATGCTATGGGTTGCAAATAAAATAATCAACGCACTGAAATACATATTTTTTAAACACTTCTCACGAAGTCTTTTATTTTATGACACAACTCCAAACAGTAACGCATTAAACAAGTGTGTTGTGTGTGGGTGTAGTGCTAATTTAACTAAAATGGCACCGTATATGGCTTCCAAGAATTGTGATTCATAAGGTATTTGTGCAGTAGTAGAAGGAGTTATTTCGGTCTAAGCCAAAACTTTAAGGAAAACCGCACTTGTGTTGTAAAGTTGAAATTTCTCTGTATTACGGGATTGACGCAATTTGAATTAATATTGTGCAGTTCTTATTTTTGATGAGTAAATAAATTCCCTGAATACCAAAATTTTACAGGAAATCCAAAACCACAGGAAGCGTATAATTAATCTCAACCAGACATGCGATTTTATTTGTCAAATTACATGTAATTGCATGTAATTTGACCAAGTGCGTAATTAACTGAATAAAGTCACCGTAAATCTCTCTATAAATCTCCTAAGCCTCTATAAATAAGAATTGGACAATGAGTAACAATAATAATATCCGATGCTTTTCCGGTACTACAATTTTGTGACTGACAGATGCTATTTATAAATTCTAAGGATGAGTTTTCATCAACAGGAAATTCCATGGATCACAATAACTGGCAGATTTCACGATTGATCCTGTTCACACACAACATTTTTGGAGAATTAGTTTTCACGGTACATTTTTTACTGGTTCTAATAAAATTCTTGGTTTTCGAACATAACCGCTTTAACTTTAATTTTTATGACCACAACTAACTCAATATAAATTTTGCGACACTCACAAATATAAGAGGATTATTCAGCAGCACTTCCCAGTACTAGAATTTCTTCCGTATGAACATCTTCGATCATTATTACATGCCGTGGTGTGTATTTGTGGATTCGGACTTCGGACACTTCTTCGAAGAACATCCTCCAGGAATCCTTTCGAATTGCTGACTTCGGAGATATTCACGCCAGGAGCGGCCAGGCAATAATTTATAGAAATCAAAACCACGAGTACGATGAAGACATTATGGGCCTTCATTTTTGATAAGGCTTTGTGTCCTACGTACGTTCACAAAATTAATAATAATGTCAAATTAAGTACATAATTTCAGAAATGCCTACCTGGATAATATGGCTGTCGCTGGCAAACCTTTAAAGAATCAAGAGTGATAGTGTTTCTGATTTAACCATGAGTATTTATAGACAATTAGGATGAGTTAACACTACCTGGGCTTAACGTGTGTAGATGCGGAAATTCTAGTCAAACAGGTTTAATTGCCACGTAGTAGTTTTCACAACTCCTTGGACCTTGACTTGCGGAACTTTTCAATAATGTGTTATTCATCCATACAATAAAATAATACGGGCTTTGGATAATTTGCTACCCGGATTCTGTTTTATACAATTTGATTTGTTACCTTCCCGTAACGTAAAATCCAACGACGAAACTTCGTATAATATCCAGTCCGAGTACATACAGCCTAGCCCATCTGTCTCCCATTTCGTCATTTCTCATCATCTTTCATGTCTTTAAAGTGAGATATACATTTTTAGCCTATGTGTACTCGCCCGAGTACATACGGGCTAGTCCGGAAACAGCTGGGCTAGCCTGAGTACATACAGGCCGGCCTGAGTACAAACAGGCCGGCCTGAGTACATATGGGCTGGTCTGTTTACAGTTTGGCCGGCTTGTTTGTACTCGGACTGGATATACACATGGGCTGCAACATATACAATAATATCATGATCAGCAGCATTGCCGGAGTTTCTTCCTTTTGAGCATCTTCGGTCAAATGTACACCACCCTACTAGACTTGGGCTTCGGACGACTCGAAATTGTTCCGGAATCGCATGTCCATCCACATTAGTAATTCGGAAAGAATCAGATTTAACGAATTCGGAGAGACCAGTGGACACCAAACAAAAAGTCACCGTCATCAGAGCGACGAAAGTGACCACAAGATTATTGGTCTTCATAGTGAATGCCCTTATTTCGTCAAAGAAAATGAGGAATCAGTATTCGTACTAAAATTCCGCAGTCATATTTAATTTATCTCATTAAAATTTTGATCGATCAATTAAGTCCAATTTTTAAGAGCCGAAAGTAGATTATCTTAAAGTGAACTTGAACTTGACTATTTATACGAATCAAAATCCTGAGGTCTTGTCAAACAGGTTTAATCTTACCAAATGAATAAAATAAATCTTAATTCCTCACTAGTACACGTCAATTAACAACCTCTCGATTCCGATTATTATACGGGTAAACAAGAATTCGCATATTTTCAATCTACACACAATTAAATTTCGTAAAATTCGAAAGAGCAAAATACTTTTCAAAAGTTTTTTTGAAGCTGGTCGACAAAAGTGTGAATAAACAAGAGAAAGAGAAGACCTTACTACTCCGACAATACATTTTGGGCAACCAACCGCTGAAAATTATAATTTAGACTAAAATATTTTGCTTAGCTAATTTGAACTTACAATGTAATTTCCTTATTTTTGCTAATGATTTTTGCGTCTTCTTGACTACCCAAACCTAGCGCAAAGTATAATTTTTTCTATGTTCAGCTTGTCGGGCTTCAAGGATTTAAGGCAAAGTCAAGGTTTAGAATTTTTTGTGGTCCCTGTAAAACAGGTTCAACCACCAACGAATTAAATGAATTTGTAAACACATCTCTTATATTCTTAAAAATCACTACGTTCTTATTATGAAACCGACGAATGATTACCCCTTTTATTTATGTTGTTTAGAATTTCTGAGAATATGTAAACTAGTAATGTAAAATAATTGGTCCGCGAATTCTCCTCAACCAGATTGCATTTAACACTGGAATCCGATAACTTCGGTAAATCTGGTTTCTCGGGAATCCTACAGTTCTTTCAATGAACTTTATTTAAATCCAAAAAAATACATACAATAAACCCACTAATTGTCATTCGTCTGCAAAGCTTGCTTGGCATATTGTTTCATTGTAGAGTATAGGCGAGATATAAATTGGCATACAAAGGATACGCCGAGTAGTTTAAATGGAGAACTGCCTTCCAGAGGGATCAAACGTTCACCTTCGTGAAGCGAGAAGGGATACTTACGAGGTTAAATTGTCAACTAGTTGACTGAAAAACAAGTTGTAATTTTTAATAAACGCCGACTTCTCTTGAGAAAATATAAATCGAAATTATAGTTTAGTTTGAATATTCCTATTATTGCATCTTCAATCTTCATTAATTGTTTACGCCTTATAAACCTAGGACTTCTGCCCGAATCCGCACTTCGTAATTGGAATTGACCAGGAAAAACTGAATTACGAAGTATTAATTTCTGTTATACCACAATTTCGAAACTTTTCCAGATAGTTTTTTTCCGAATCCTACTTATATCGTTACTAGGATAAAGGTTAACGGATAACGTGAATTATTGGCTTCATTTTCATTTCAATTTAACAATTCCTGCGTATTAGCGCCTAACCTTTCCAAATGCGTAGTAGCACCAATTTTGAAATAACAAACTAATTTCCATTTGTTTTTAGACTATGGGATTAACTAGTTAATGAACCGTTGTTTAATTATTATGCTTACGTATTCCCGATGATGACTCAAATTATCTGAATCTGATGAAACGATTCGAGCTGATTTTTTTATTTGAAATAGCAGAATTTATTAAATGAAAGTATGACCGAGGTGGAATTTAGAATTAATTCAAAATTGTCAAACTCATTTGCTCTTTGGTGTCGATTTATCTCATTTTATATACACACATATATATATATATCACATATCTCATGTCAAATTTATATGGGTCATCAATAATTGATTTCAATCAATAATTTCATCAATAATGTTCCCACAGGAAAATTAAAATAACTAATTAGCAGCATCTCCCAGTATTAGTATTTCTTCCTCTCGGACAAGCTGAGTGACTTACACACGCCGTCGTTGTCGTCAGATTATTTTGTGGGTTCGGGTTTCGTACCTCGCGAAATGATTGCTTCATCACATCATGTTTAGTACTAGAAATTCGGGCAGAATCGGAAATCCCAATTTCACGGGGACGAAGCCCAGTGCACGCGAAGCAAAAATTCACTAATATCAAAACCACGAATGCGACCTCCAAAATATTGGTCTTCATGATGGACGTGCTATTTTATCGAATAGAAAGGATTAAATTTTGCACCAGACACACATCAACAAAAATTAATTGTACATATATAACCTATACTAGAAAACCCGATAGCTCGCAGGCGAGCTACAACGATATTATCATACATATAAAATACAATTATAATATCTATAC
>JAQFYE010002819.1:0-16914 GCA_034694305.1 Protaphorura glebata
CCGAGGCTCAAGTCAGACTTGCGTGAGTCGAGTGCTCAGAATACCATTTCTGAGCCGAGGCTTGAGTCGGACTTACGCAAGTTCGACTTAAGTCTGAGTCTGAGTCTGAGTCGGATGTCGTAATAAGGCCCTAAGTGCTATTTATTATTCTAGACATCAACGAAGCCGACTTCCGTGGCCTTACTGTTCAAAAACTGAGACATCTTCTACCAAATCGGCTGGAAGTTCAGATGGAAATATTAGCTGCAATTGACGTTTTGAGGGCAAACTCGGTTTACACGACAGTGCATCAACAGGTTTCGCTTGAAAATCATAGCAATGGTGACGCTAGTTTGGAAGAAAGAGAGAACAGCGAAAATGATTTCCCGGCTACCATTAAACCAGAGCCAATTGATTACAGCTCGGGGTCAGACGTAGAAGTAATCAGTGTGTCCGGGGAATCTGACACGGATGAAGCTGTAGGTGTGGGCGACCAAGAAGCAAGTGATGCTAACAAGATTCAACGACCCCACTGTCGCCCTAGAAAGAAACGTGCCAAACTGATTGACATCACTGATGATGACCCAGCTCCTTCATCTTCCGTAGAGTTGACGCCGCTTGTCTTAAGAAAGAGGGTCGTTACTAAATATTTGCAGGCAAGTTATTGAAATTATCCTAAATTTGTCAAAACTAATGATACAAGTACACAGTTATCACGAACAATAAATTATAAATCGGGGGGGGGGGAGGGTCTAGGCCTGGTCCTGAGCTGAACCCGTACAAAAGAAATACTGAATTCAAGGATTCTCTGAACAAAAATTAATGATAATGATCTGTAATGGTTACGATAGGCCTTGCATACCGTACCATAGTCAAATGAAGAATACTGCACTATAATTATAATACATGCATTAATCATCCTTACAAGTTTATATCATGTCACCGAAATATTTTTTGTGCAGACACGAAATAAAAAAGATGTTTACTTTCGCAAAATCCGGAGACCACCCCCCTACGTTCCCAAGAGGAATCCGGAAGACATGCCTGTGGGGGAACACTATGCAACTATCGACTCAGAATTTATTAAAAAAGCAACAGATATCGTCGCGAAGGGTGGAGAATTTCCCAAACAACCAAACTGCAAAATTGCTTTATCAGTGTGTGGCAAAGAAAGAGACCTTTCTGTTTTATATAACTCCATTGGAAAGTACGTTGAGCGCTTGGAACTTGATATCTCAACACGGATATCGAGTGGCCGTTCCTCGAGCAGCTGTAAAAGTGAGGACTGGTGGACAAACGACTTTGAAAAGATAATCATCTCCTGTCCTAAATTGCACACCCTCACACTTAATCTCCAGCAGGTGTATTTTAGTAAGAAAGTGAAAGAACCCTCATCATTGAACGACTTTCAGAGTAAACAGTTTCGCAAACTTCCTAAATTGGAGGAAATTAAGATCAGCAGATGCTCTCCGGTGGGACTTCAAATAGTAGGAAGTATTTGTAAGGCAGCCATAAATCTTGAAAGATTTCACATCGAGTTTCATCAAACAGACGAAGACGAAGTTGGGATGATATTGAATTTGATACAAAAGTTGAGCCAGGAGAAGTCTCTCCAGAAACTGAGAGAGTTGAATATCGTAGGACTTCAGAGTCATTCGTCCTTGAATTCAGAACATTTTCTGATGTTATCCAATTCGAATTTGGTCAAATTGAATTACCTTGAAATTCAATGTGGCCTCGACAATGTCTCGAAAGAAGCTTTCGAATCAGTTCTCAACAAGTTCAGTTCCACTCTAGAAATTTTGAATTGCCGTGGAACTTTCTTTGGGCGCGACTCTATGTATTTTAGTATTGCCGTTCCGAGAATGGATAACTTGAGATATTTCAGTCTAGGAGCAGACTATGAGTTCGGTGCGTCCCTTCCCAAATGTTTTCAAGTCAGGGTCGAAGATAAAAGTAAGCAGAAACATCCGAGAACTACCGTTGCCGAAGAAAAAAACTTTGTTTATTTCGGTCTGCGGCTCTGGAATTTGCATCCAGTCTTAGAAACCATTAAAATTGGTAATATGTGTACTTTGGAGGATCTTCATTTCTTCAATTTTCCGAATCTGAAAATGTTTCGCGCTGGAGGTCCGTGGGACAAAATGATTAAATTTCCCAGTCCAACTTCACGTAACCCAAGCTACCCAAAAATAGTGGCCATTCAACTTCCGGATTTACTGATGAACGAAACATTCGTTATGAAATTACTACGCGTGTTTCCGAATGTAACTACAATTTGGATGTGGCTCCCATCCGCCAGATGTTTGGAAAAATTTCTTATGGCTATGGTTACTTCTAAATTGAAAATTTTTTATTTAAAGACTAACTTTTGTTTCTCATGGACGTTGGCAGAGATTTTGATTGGAAAACAACTCTCGGGAGAGCGACCCCGTGCTGAACTGAAGAAGTTGAAAAAGTTGAAAAAGTACAAATATTTCAAAGAGTATGTCAGTTCTTATAATATCGACGTCCCTCAAGAAATGTTGAATGAAATCGATAATTGTGGTATCGAAATATTGGAAGAGCGTGATGTAGGAGAGATACACCGAAACATAATTGCATTTTTGAATGGAAAGGTTGATATTTTTGAGATTGAGCACGTCGGAAGAGTCCTAGGCATTCCCAAGGGAAAATACGATTTCCAGGACTCTAGATGCAAATATTCGGACGAGATCGGATATTTGAATCAGTATCCTCTGTCTACAAAGCACCATTTGGATGGATTCAATTATTTTCTGTCGAGATGTACTGACGGGAGTCAACGTTTCATATATAAGTACTTATGTATCAACATTCAGGTTAGTTAAATTATATTGTGCCGTAGTTTTATACTAACTCACGTAACGCAGTCAAAGATCTTATATAAGCCCTTTCGCCCTTTGGTAATAATGGATTTCGAAACCCGCATCCCTTAAGTTCAGTTACACTGTACTAGCATCATTCAGCTAGCACGGTATGTTCGAGGCGTTATCCTTATGCTAGCTCTAGTCAAAATCAAAATACCATATCCCTGTCAAGCGTGCGTAATTTATGAAGGACCCGTAGACCTAAGCCCCTTATAGTCTGAGCATTTACTAATGTTTGTAATATTTTCTACGTAGATGTTTTCTGCCGTTTCACAAAATCTACACAAATTGTACTCTCCGCATGGAAGTTCTCGCACCAAATGTGATTACTATGAGAACTGCAAGACTTGTCAACTGAAGGCACATTTCAAAGTCAAAATTCCTGTTCCAGCTTTGTTAAGTAAGAACGAGGATATGAAGGAGGAACAAACTTGAGTGCTGTAGTTATGACATGACTGATTTCCTTCGTTCCTTCGTAAGGCAGAAAATTATTCTTATAATCCTATATTATTTTGCGGTTATGATCTTAGACTTTAGACCATTGCTTCACACTATAACCATACGACTTACATCATCTAAAATCGCAATGACGAAATTACTGTCTGTGCTTCGAAGGGCCCACATGGTTTTAATTTACGGATTCAGTTGTGACGCTCGGCATAGAATTATTAGTTGCATACATGACTTGTTTTTATCACTGAAGGGTTTCTGAATTTAGAGTGGAATTACGAAGTGGAAGACAAGTTTTCATTATTTTAGTTATTTGTTTACCTATGTTATTGCATTTCTTTACTTTTTTTAAAATCGCTACGGTTTCTGATTCTGAAACGTCAGATTTCGTTTTTAATAAGTGTCACGTTGTTTGTTCTTCACCCTTCATGTCTGGAATAGCTGATATGATTGAGCAGAAGTACCGAGTAATTCTTCAGATTAGAAATTAACCGATTTCATAATTATTTAAAACATGCATTCTTTAGGAAATACGACTTAACGACTAGCAAATTGAAATTAGTGCATAGTGTGTTGATTACTTGTAGTTGTGATGTGTCCTGCGTCAGTTAGAAAATTTTCATTGTTAATGCCAATATTTTCTGTAGTTAATACTACAAATGTTTCTCATTTAAGAAATACAATAAGGCATTGGCAAATTACAGTTAGTATAGTTTATCATATTACAGACATATTATCGACTACCTGTGACCTGTGTTGGTCACGTAATCTTCATTGCTATTGTTAACGCCAGTATTTCGTCTGATTAGTAATAAATACATTTCTCTGTTCTTGTTGTTCCAAGAATCCCCATTATAATCTTGTCTTGACTATTAATTTTATGGCGACTTTTCCTGTGTTTATTCCTATCATGCGGTCACAGTTTGTTTGATGAAAACTAGATTCTCATGAAACTGGTTAAGAAATACGTCAATCCAACACTGCGTCAACTTTTACTTTATTTGTCTGCGGTTGTGCGGTTACACTAGCTATCTATATAGCTATAACATTCTAGTTATCCAAATGAAGGTTTTCACAAATTACTTAATTATGACATTGACGTTTGACACAACAGGTTCAGTTTTAACACCACTACTATCAGTTGCCATTTGTTATGTGTCTCCTTCATAAAACACGAGCCGTTGCGTTGTACAGTTCTACAACAATAACAATTTCTGTTTCGTTCAAGAAAATTAAGAAAGCACCTCCTCCGGTTAGGTTTCTGATGCATGCTATTTGAAGGAATGAAGCTTATTTCGCGAATTTGTCAATCAACAATTTATTTTATTTTGAAAGGTAATTGTGCACAAGCATCTGTAAAGTGTAAGCTTTTTTCCTGACGAAACTAGAACACAATATATTTAATCATTGGAATCATCATCAAGGTAGCGGTGATAGTGAAGAGTCCATTCCTGTTGGATGCAGCAACATTAGGCGGTTTGGTTACAGGTCCTGTGGTTGTAGTCGTCGTTGTGGTCGTAGGTTCTTTGACCTCAAGCGCGCAGGCGACGTTTCCAACAATACTGCTAACAGGTTCGTCATGAATTTCCGGAATTATATGAACACTGATCTTGTCAACAAGTGCGAAGCTATCCTGTCCTCCAGATACCAATTTAAAACTCAGGACCTGTGGCAGAACCAAAGAAACCGTGGCAAGTTGAAAAATCATAGAGTAAAGATCCCCTCCCTCACTCTCAGGGAACGAATTTCTTTACTCTATGTGAAAAATACTCACTGCTCTACGGTTATCTGCTGTTTGTTTCCCATTTCTCAGTATGGCTACGCTATTCATTTGTGTGTACCGTAAATGGCCGAATAGAAAGCTGGTGCAGAATAGAGCGCGAAGCTCAAATAGGGCGCTGGTCGTGAGGTTGGAGTAGGAAATAGAACGCTGGCTCCGAATACGACGCCGGTCCCGCATAGAGCGGGGGGTATACAAACTGGACCATTACGCGTCAACATTCGATTGAGTATTTTGAAGTCGCTTCCTTCCTTAAGTGACAGTGATACATAATTAATCCTTGTCATTTCTGATTAAATTATATCTGTTGATTCCTTCATTTCTGTTTGATTCAGACTTAAAAAAATGCCGTGGATTCTGAGAAAACTATTTATTAGAACGCTGGTGCCGAATACAACGCTGGTCCCGCATAGAGGGTGGGTCTCTGAGCGGTCTGTTTGAATAGAACGCGGGTGTTCTATTCGGTCATTTACGGTATACTGATTGATCATTCATTTTGATTGGTAGCTTTTGAAGGTGCCAAAGTCATTCTCCGAAATTGTAACCGCTAGCGCTAATATTGACCGACGTCAATGTGATCCCTTCTGCACTATTTAGCTCAGCCATAGGTTACAACTACAACATGATAGAATTTACTCTTGTTTTTTTCGGCCTTTCCCTACTGTGTGTTGATGTCATCTTTTCGCTTCAGCGAGCCTACAGCCATTTACTGTATAGTGGATTAGGACACTGTTGACGTCACAACCGGCACCATCGCGTCATGTAAAGTCTCACTCTAGAGGCTTTTTGAAAAGATGGGTTTGCTGAGTTTATGACGTCAGCAAAAGCACCTCGCGTAGTAAGGATGATGTGTCACTCATAACACGAATCGTTTACCAACTTCGGGTTATAGGAGGTCAAGAGCTGCATCTGTACAACCTTTGTGGCAAATCGGTCATGAGACTTTTCTGGTCAGGATTTAAAAAGAATCTTACATAAATATTTGGAAATGTGGTCAGGTCCAATGCAGGAACATTGTTGCAGAACGTTTGAACATTATTCTCTCGTGGGACTGTGATTGTGTACAAAGGCTGAGCCACTTCTGGATCTTCATTCAAACTTCGTCGGCCAAACACTTGGATTTCCCCAGCCCCTTGAACATGAACGCTGAGTACAGTGGCTGTTGGAATTCCAATGATGGATCCATAATAAAGGATTTCGCACGAATCTCGTTGGCACGAAGTCCAATATCCGGAGCTTGGCACGTCATCTGGTGAACTGGGGACACCGGTTGGACAACCCCAAGCTGATCCGAAATCATCAAAGTGATGAGCATAGTGACAGTGAACTTCTCGCCAGTATTTTGGGTTATCATCAAGTTCGTCCAAAGTAATAATGCCAGTTTTCTCCGGCGGTTGTGGAGTAGTTGCAGGTGGAGGGGTCGGAGGATCAGTAACGTCATCTCCAAAGTCAATAACTACTTTGTCAATTAGAACATATCCATCCAACGAACCGATCGAGTTTATGTTGTATACCTGCAGAAAGAATGCTATCAACATTTTCACCGATTTTTGTTTTAGCTTGACTGACATATCTCTAAATTCTTACATACATAGGTAAAATAACTCCTACTACCTGAATATTTCTATATTTTCCTGGCCAGCCCAAAAATATAGAAGATTAAATTACGTACATTGGTGTGAATTTTAAATATTTACTAAATGAGGCGATAATTGCTACGAATCGACCTAACTATACAGGTATTGACTTACGGCACTGAGATATCGAGATTATGCAACCTCTGAAGCCATATGGGAACTCTAAAATTTTAACGTTCGGTTCGGACTTCAAGCACCTTTTAGATTTTATTTTATTTTATTTATATTTATTTTAACTTTACACCTAAACTTACAAAAATATCCGTGAGTTCTGAGACATCAATTGAAGTTGAAAACCATTCCGGACTAGAATTAATAGTCGTAATTGGCTCCCAAATTGTCAAGTTGACTGGGCTGGCAGTTCCAGAGACCTGAATCCCGGCGGAACCATGAACGAATCCTTCGATTAGAATGCTTTTTACTTCTGTTTGAATTCCGGTGTTGTAAATAATCTGGCAGTCTTTCTGGCATGAACTCCAGAAACCACCCCCACTGGAAACCGGTCCAACTGAAGGCTTGTTTAAATTTCCGCAACCCCAAACCCAGAAATCATCGTAGTTCGAAGTGTAATAACAATCAATCTGTAGAAATTCCCTCGTTTTATCCAAATCTTTGTCGAGAACAATTTTTTTGCCACAGGCTAAAGTTACTGATATTAAAATCGCCGAAATCGCAAAACCAGGGTATTTGAACTGCATTTTAAGAACGGGAATTAGACAGCAATAGGTCTACCGTTGCCGTTATTTTTCGTATGGATTAAATATAATTGTGCTAGGATGGGCAAAATTCGGTTGGGAAAATTAATTGTCATTGCCATTTTATCATTAATATTGAATTGCAGTTCAAGTGCTTTTGTGACACTCGTCAAAATTGTCCAACACGTTAGTTTGTTGTAATCTGGTTGTACGTGTGCCGTGGCACTGATTAGATTTACTTTGAATAAATGAATCCCCAAGCCGGTGACTATATAGTGACTATAATACAACCGACTGGACATTCCGTAGGGTTTATCTTAACCATTTACCCTCGTCGTTATACCCTCACCTGTAGGATGCCAGAAAATTGTTTATAAACGAACCATCAATTTGTAATCGCGTACACGCACACAAACTACAAATTCATTGCAATTGTATCGAATTTATTCAAAATGGGTACGCATCATCTCTTAAATAAACTTAGTACAACTTATTTCGTGCAATTTTTCAATAGAAAGCCAATTTCCGACATCCATTTATTGTTAAACTCTGAAATTATTTTCACCTCAAATGAAATATTTGACACACAGACATGTCAATACAAATAGCACTAAATTAGCGTTGGATCGATTGTACATTCCGGCATCAGTGCCTGGAGGACCCGCTGTTGTTGACGTTATTGGTCCAGTAGTAGTAGTCGTAGTCGTAGTAGGCCCCGTTGTTGTTGTTGGTCCAGTTACAGTAGACCCAGTTGTTGTGGTTGTTGGTCCAGTAGTAGTTGTTGTAGTAGGTCCTGTTGTTGTTGTTGTCGGTATCGGTGGTCTTGTTGGAGCTGGTTCAATGAAAACTTTGCATAGTACATCTCCAACAATGGAGCTCTGGTAGCCATCGTCAACTCCTTCTCTCAATTGAGCACTTAATCTGTCCACCAGAACGAACCCATCCGGTGCCGAAACCAGCTTCACAGTCACAGCCTAATTAAACGAAAGGACGCTCATTTAATTATTTTTATTCGTTACTAAATTGAAAATATCAAGAAGAATTTGGGACTGACGTAAATGTCTTTAAATTCGGTAACATCCAGTTGCAGCTCATCGATTTTGTTGCAATATCCCAGATTATTGTCCTCGTCGACTGAAATGGTGTACACATGCCGATCGTAGTCCAAGTCATCGTATGGACTCCGTTTCACAATTACATGTATTTTCGCCGAGCCCTTTAATTGAATTATTTTTTAGATCAAATCAAAATCAATATACTAATATGAAGGATATAACAGAACATCGCAAGGTCTTTATAGATCTTGGCTTAATTGCCTGGGTCGATGGGACCGCTAGAGTAACTTCTAGAGAAAAGCCGAAGAAGTGATATCAATACAGACCTAACAGCCAAGAATTTGAAAATCTGATAAAATGCAGATGTTGAAATGACCGTAGCGGTAACTTTTGAAGCGATTCCAGCTAACGCAGATACCGCCCAGACCGACACGAATGTTCATTAAACTTTTCGGTAAGGGCGAACACTAAATTGGAATTGGGCTAATATTCGCAGGAATAATGCATGGCTGCCTTACCCGAATAAAAGTGTGGAGTTTCACGGATATAAGTTGCGAGATGATGGAGCCGTAGTAGAGCATATCGCAAGAGTCACGCTGACAAGATGTCCAGTAACCTATATTAGGTTCAAGTTCGGAAACATGACCATCTAGTTTCGTTGGGCATCCCCAGGCTCGATCAAAATCATCATAATTTTCAGCATAATGACACAGGACTTGTTGCCAATATTTCGGATGGTCGTTCTCCTTGTCCAAGGGAATTATTCCCGCTTCTTCTGGATCAAACGGGGGTGTAGTGGTAACCGGACCTGGAGTTGTCGGTTCCGGAACTTCGTCCCCAAGGTCAAGAATAACTTTATCAATTAAGATGATCCCATCCGCGCCTGGAATTGGGTTTATGTTGAAAACCTGTTGGACAATAATAAGTTTGTAACCTTTTCATAGGCGATAATTTTTTATAATTGTAATTAATTTAATAAAACTGTCGCTAATCGCGTGACAAAACTTCTGGTCCATTCTACGCCAATATGAATATCAAGTCAGAAAACAGTGTAACTTCAATTAGTGGAGAGATGTTCTGATTTTTTGTAAACTATTTGAACGGTTATCCCATTACAGTTTTTGGGCGAATGTATTGCTGAGCAAAAAAAAAGTCTTTTCAAAGTCTCTTCAACTTCAACTACTTCTTGAATGAAATATTCTGGAGATCGACTTTCCTTTAATCCTACTAAATGGTTCAGTGAGACAGTTGGAACCTACGATTCCTACAAAATTTGCATCTCGGATATCTTGGATACTCTGAAAGTTTTTCAATTAGCGTAGTTGAGAGGAAGTTTGTGACTACTGTCTACAGGGTGGCTCATGACATTATCATCCTTACATCTCGAGCCTGGGGGTTACCAGAAATTACATTTTACATTTTGTAGAAAATTATTTAGACTCCATTTTCTTATCAATAGCACTTGTTCAAAGTACACAAGGTGCGCGTGTTACTGAAAGCAATTGTAAATATTTTATCATCTCTCATGATGGGTTAATGTTGATCCCAATTCGTCTCAAAATTTATGTGCGCTTCCCGGCGCCACGAACTGTTATGGATTACACATCAAATTCTGCACAAAATGTTTGCGTCAGTTTTCTCGGGAAACCTTCAACTTTGGGATATGCTATTTTATAGAGCGTTATTGCTATCCTGTATAGCCATACACTTCATTGTTCCCGAAAATAATTTGGTACTCGTGTGAATGGAAACACTCACATAAAGATCTGGAAACTCCGTCAAGTCAATGGTGATTGAAATCCAGCCTGCTGCTGATGAAATCGTTTGGATTGGTTCCCACTCAGATATGTTGGCAAGACTCATAGCTCCAGATACCTGAATCTCTGAGGAACCACTGACATAACCCTCGACAACAATGGCTTCAGGTTTTTCAAGAATTCCGGTGTTATAAATTATTTGACATTCTTTCGAACATGCACTCCAGTACCCAGTAGACCCTGGTGGCCTTTCGGAAGCAGGTTCAGCGCCGCAGCCCCAAACCCAAAAATCTTCATAGCTTTCGGAGTAATAACAATCGATATCAATGAACTCTCTGGTTTTATCCAAATCACGGTCTAGTGTGATCTTTCGAGCCTGAGACGATGAGATCACAGTGAAGATCACAATTAAGGCTATAGCTAAGACACCTCTGTTCCTGTGACTCGACATATTGCAGCCTTTATTTTTCTGTACTGACATGCAATAATCGGCCAGATAAGTGGGACGCGGACTAAAGAATAGTTAACTTTGTCAATTGATCTACATATTTCTCAATTGCATATTGTAGTCATGGTCGTGTGTGTCCACTTATTGTTTCAAGTGTCACCGCTGATACCATTTTGACATATGTCCGTCGAATTGCAACTGCTTTTATCCAGCGTAATTCAAGTTACGGTGAGCAAAGTTTCCAAAGGGAAATTCCATCACCGATTGAATTTACATACAATTTTTGTAAAATGAAACGAAAGCTTTGTACAGACACGGAACAAATAATTGTTGGATTTGCCGTGAATATTGCTCTGCGGAGGAATCCGGAGTAGGCAAATACCGTATTTATCATATTAATAGCCGGGTTCTATTATAAGCCGCTATGCATTGGAGCAAGAATTTTACAACAATCTCTGCATGAGCCATTTCACTTTTCGTCTGAAGGTTTTCTAGTTGTAAAGAATTTTGTAAATTGATTGATTATAGTTTTACTTCATCAGGGGTTTTCTTATTTTATTGCATGAACGAATGCGGAGAATAATGCATCCATTCGGGATACTGTCAATGTATGACTATTACAGTTGACTTCAGTAGCATTCCAGGTTATCTAATCAGCATGCGTAAACAGAAATGCCAACCTTTGTCTTTAAATCAATGTCAATTCGTCAATTGTCAACCTTAGGCATGGCCATCCTGGTATCTGCTATTAATCTCAAAATCATTAAATTACGCAAAAATAAACCCATTTATTTGTGCAATAAAATGTTAGTCAGCCAACTTACTGATCATTATAGCACTTTTTGTCATCGTGGTCATCAGACGACTTGACCAAAAGTTGGATGAGGATTCAATTTTACGGGCACCCATAATAGTCCAGGTTCCAGTCAAATTCTTCACGACTTCTTCATGGTTGGAGTTTCTTTTAGCCTTTTCTAGGTCAGATTGAGGGCTAATTAAAGAGAATTGTCCCCAGTAAGGCGACACTTGTACTTGTACGTACGATACGATACTTGAATATGTGAATGCATTTGGAAAAACACGGAAATAAGGAATCTAATTCAATCCAAAAATTAATGAAGCCAATTCTTTTAATTATGCAATTCAAGATGTTACGAATATAAATAGCATATTCGTCGGATACATTTCAACAATGTTGCTCAAACAATACAATGGACGGCTTGCTAATTTAGCGGAAACGATGTTCGATAATTTTGAATCCCAAGTAACCTCCGTATCCCTTTCTTCCTTTATGAAATATTCCAATTCCTCTTAACCATGTCGGGTGATCCGCTATGACAGATTGAGTGTCCAAGTATGGAATAGTTGACTGAGCAGCGTCTTTCTCAAGTGATGACCCCACGAAGACAACGAACTCATTGGATGTCGTGTCCGGGAGAGTTGGTCCATTTGCATTGATTGGATCATCTGGACTGTCGGGTTCGGCTAAATATGAGTGCATCTGACGATTTACCGTGTTATTTCCGTTACGGCGGAAAAGTCCGCCCTCTAGCTTCACTGTACCATTTGGGTCCAACTGGTGAGTCTAAGAAGAAAATATTAAATTCAGTTATTATTCATCACGTAATACTTTTCATTTAGAAAAGTAGAATAAATGAGTGTGAAAAGTTATTAACGATGGTACCGTTAGCCTAACGTGATTTCGATTTGGAATAAATCTACAAGTGCATTCGAGCTCGTAGACGCTTGACTGTTAAAACGCTTTTAGGCCACTGCATGCGTCCGGCTCAAATATGAGATAACGTCCGTCCAAGCAAAAATGTGCCAGTTTATCTCTACCTTTAGAAGAATCCAATCCACAATCTTACCATGATTTCGATCCCGACATACTGGTACTGGAGTTTCCCCAAATAAGTCTCATTATAAAAACGTATTCCTGTGACGACACGATCTGGCATTCGAGTGGCCACGTCGTCTAAATTCATCGTCCTCATATCCTTGTGTAATCTTACGACATAATTTGGATCCTCCTCATATTTTGGGTAATGCCAGGTAACGGTAGACTGGTCGACTTTGTGATTCGGCTTAGCAAAGGCACTAGCGATTGCAATATGAATTTGATCTTTAACGCGATGTAATTTGACGCCAACGACAATTCGATTTCCCTTAATATCGGCTTGGACGGAACGGATACTGAAATATCTTGTCGTTTCATTCCCAAAACTACGAGATAATGGTTCAAAGCAGTAGCAAGTGCAAATTTCACAAAAATGGGGCGTATTTAACAGAACATCTTCCTCCATTCTCCACCCGCCTACGTACGTCCGCGTTTTGTTTTTACATTCCTCCCCCTCTGTAAAGTTTAATTATGAGATGAAATAAAATTCAGGATAAACTTTTTGATTTTAAGATAATTAAGTTACGTTTGCCGAAATGGAATGCAGCGAAAGGATCTTCTCCCTTTATAAATTCATACAATCTATCCGGTCGACTCGATGGACAAACAGTCATAAGACCAGTTGAGTTTTGACACTGTAAACAAAACAGAAATAGTGTTATATTATTCCGAATCTCCAAGAAGATTTCACGTCGTCACTCTATAGGCTGCTTTGGCTACCTCACTCTTTTAGGGATTCAATCCCTCATTAAACCAATAAGCGTTGAAGAGGTCATATCCCCGACTATTGACATAACCTTCGTTTCGCCGAAAGAGAATTTCGAGCTGGTACTGGTATTCTTTTACGGGAAATAGGGAGATGTCTGAACATGCTTTCTCTTTTACGTGGCATGTCAATTAATGCAAGTTTGTAAACATAATATTGTGGATTTACCCTGTATTGCCCCGTCGGACATGGCGGGTCAAATTTGTCGCAGCGTCCTTTGTAAAGCAAACATTCTCTTTCTCGCTCCCATTGACAATCGGTGTCATTTTTCGCACATCGTTCGTAGGTCACATCCAGCAAATCACACGTAATTCGACACGTTCCGGACTTGTGTAGTTCTTGCTCTGGTGCAACGAATACCTGACAAATAAAAGCGCTTATGTGTTTTAGTGTTTTAGTTATCGCGATACCTTGGTTTGGATATCCATATGAACATTTTATCAGAGATCAAACAGGTGTCATGAATGACGTTATCACGTAATATTTTCTGTCGTTCAGATATACCAGATTACCTTATCCCAAATTTTTAAATAATATTCTGTTCTTGTCAATGCAGAACTTTAGACAGAAGGACGTTTACCTTGATAAAATTAGTGAGTTTTTCGTAACTTTCCCCTAATGTAAAGTTTCGCCGGAGGTCATTCGGTCCTTTCGGCGCGGGATCGCATATAGCAACTCCACCGATAATAGGATACATTGGGCCACCAGCAATCAACATTTGCCCGAGCGCAGCGTCGAACAATTCAATTTTCTTTTGAATACGTGAATTCATCTCAGTGATCAGTTCGGTTTCATTCGTCAGCTTTACATTGACTATTCAATTGAAAATATAAAGCAAATTATTTTAATTAGATTCGGATTTAAATGGATCGATGATAGTGAGAACAAAACTTACAAAAAATGTTATTGTGAAATTGGATGAAATTTCGAATCATAAATTCTTTGACGTCAACCAATGCTAAGAAAAAGAGAAGATAGAAGGGCAGGTCCGTTCCATTTGGTTCTATGTACAAATATTTTTCGCCTGCTTCACAGGTACCAGGCTCAAAGTGATTTTCAATCAAAACTCGAGGCTGTAGAACAGTTTTGAAAAATGCAACAGTATTAGACCTTATACTCGTAGCAGGCGAACTTGGAAGTCGCTACTATACTGCCAGGAAAAAGCAAAATACACATCTTGTAGAGAATTTTATCTCGGACCTAGCGAATTGGATTGCCATCCCTAAATGATGAATTTCAGAAGGCCAAGATACCTTCTATCTTTCCTGGCTTAATTTCATTTTGTCTGGACTACGCAACGCACCACTTGCGACAGCTAATGAATTTCGAATTAAATTCTCTACAAAAGGTACACATCATGTTTTCCCGAAGACTAAGACTTCGAACATCGGCTGCTAACTGAACGGATTGAATTATTATTTATGCGCTTACGTAAGCATCAGTTAATGCTCTCAGTCCTTGAAACACATCAGTCCCGTCGTCCATAAGAAGTTTCTTCATGACAATACCAGGTGACTCACTTAGTTGGTGCATCTCATCTGCCGAAATAAAAATGGCGGCGATTAGGTAAGAATTGATCCACAACGTATTCAGCATACGTGTGTTCTATGCCTTAATATAGAAATCAACGTCGACAGAAGCTTTAGCTTACGAATTCCAGTAGTTCCGTCTTTGGCTGTCCATATGAGTGAATTATACGTGTTAAATGAGTTTATAATTTCAACCATGTATTCTCCACCATTCTGAACGAATTAAAATGATCAGATTAAAACTAAATGTTTCAACAACGAAAATTCGACCGGATAAAGTTTTACAATGTAATCTCGCATTCGTTTATTGTAGAATCTTTCCATCTGGGTTCCGGCTGAGCTGAGCTCAAACCACCTCAGTTTTAGACGTCCATATTTTTCCTTGAGTGGTTCCTTCGCCAATTTCTGTAATTGTTCCCTAGAAAAAGGAAATTATCAACTCTACATTACCACATGTATGTAGAAAATTGAGAAGTGTTCCTCTTACAGTTTGGTTATATCTAATAATGCGTCAAGATATCCAGCAGGTTTCCTTCTGTATCGAATGTGCCAATCCAATGTTTTGATGGCTGTGTGTGATGGTAGGAGTTTCCTCATTATCTTCGGAAACACTTGCTTTTCAATGTGTGACCGATTGTTCATCCTTATTTCGTCCGTTAACTAAAAATATATAAATCACACATATTCAAGGTTTATTGAAATCTCCAGTCACTTCCATTTTGGGACTTCATTTATATAATTGGACCAATTGTACGGGGACCCAGTTTTACATATTGCTTGTTATAAGTCGACGACGCATAATAATGATAACGTCCCAATTGAAACAGTGCTTTTACAGTGGTGTATCAAGTTTGGCCCCATTTTGAACATGAAATTCCATAATTTGGTATACTAAAAAATTTCAACTACTTACTACTTAGGTTATGTGCGTGTTCAGAAATGTATGTTTATTGATTGTATTACTTTCTAAATCAGATATTTATACGAAATAACAGAAGTGAAAAAGCACCAGCAAGTTATACTTTACCTTATGAATTTCACTCCAGGCATAAGCCCAAGATTTCAGCGTAGTTTTCACAACTTCATGAAGTCTCTCGTAGGACGGAAGTACTGCCTCTGAATCAACAATCTTTTGCGCACTACAAATACTATTCTGTTTATCAAAACACCCACAAATTAAGTAAATAAAAACTGATAAAATTAGCTTAAACTTGTTCAGGGATAGCATCTTCCAGAGCTTCAAATATGTCTCGGTCCTAGTCTCTGAATAACTTTCGCTTTACATTTCAGAAGAATATGAGAGAGTTTGAAACGTTCGATTTTTAAATTAATAGCCTCTCACTTTCCACTTTCACTACATACAACACGCACAGCGAAAATCAAAAGACAAGAAAATAATTTAATGTCGATTGTTTTTATTGTTTAATGTCTTTCAATTGTTACTTACTGTAAATACAAAACATAAAATACTCAGCGGTATCATAAAATCTTCTACGTTAAAGCAAAAGGCTCGTTTTCATTGTCCATTGGCTCTTTCATGGTACCATACTTAAGGCCTGCTGACTTAATTTTCAAGTCCCGGTCACCCCCGGAAGTGTCAACTTCTCCAGACATTGCGATTGATACACTTTCATGGAACTCTGCAACTTCTTCGTCTTGCGTCACTTTAATTTGCTGGGCAAGTTTTTCCAGAGTAATGTCGTAGTTTTTGCAGAAATGTAGAAGCACAATAGCTGAGAGTACAGTCGAAAATCCACAGAAAAGGCCCAGCCAGTCATTCACGGATAAATGAGCAAACTCCCGAAACAGAATGGCGGATGCTGTAATGACGCAAGTCGTGAAGAAGACATAATAAATTGGCGTCACCAAGGACGTGTTGAATGTATCCAAAGCCTGCAAAATTAAAAATGTTCAAATCACTAATTTATTTCACGTTTGGCAAATCTCAATCAAAAATTGTGTATTTAGCCACCCATTTATGGTCTACATATTGTTCTGACCCATCTATCAGTAACAGCTATGATACATTTAAG
>JAQFYE010002820.1:0-16913 GCA_034694305.1 Protaphorura glebata
TAAGATTCATTTTTTGTCAAGGAATTGTTGATCTGGCTAGACATCTGAATAAAACTAAACTTGAAACTTGAAACTTTTTAACTGAAAACAATTTCAACAAATTGGCAGACAAAGTTAATTCTTCCACCTTTTTCACAGAGCGGCTGAAGTGAGTTTGCAAATTCGATTACACCCTACAAAATGTATATCTCTCTCGCGTTTGAAAACCTCAACTTTTGGAACTGGATATCAATGTTTTTTAACTTCTTCAATTTTTATTCAAGACCCTGATATTTCCATATCTTTTGGAACGAGTATCTATAAAATCGGCAAGGGTGAATCCAAGCAGATTTCACGTGTTGTGAGATTGCGGATACCGCAATCAACTACACGTGAAATCTTTGGTGAATCGTTTATTCGGCGGATCCAAAAGACGTACATGTTGAGTTGAGGTCACCAAGCGATAAGTTTGACAAGCGACGACGCGACTCCGAATTTATCACTCCTTCGTCGTAATACATATTGTTGTACGTCTTTCACTTTTTGAATTTGGCTAACTATAATTGGTCGGTTAAGTGACCTCATTGACCTATTCCTAACTGGAATTAACTCCGAATACAACCGGAACTACACCAAAACAATCGAGCATGACCATAATGGCATGTATTGTGTACAAATATTATGCCAAAACATTCCACAACGACAATGCAATTTCTGCCCTCATAAAGGCACGGGCCTAATTTACCAATCAACACAATAACTTTCACTATGGAGAATATCTCACATGATTTCAAAGATCCATATAGTTTAGCCTTTCCGTTGGCACTACCCTTAGCAAACGCTGGTTCAACAAGTATTAAATGGGGGATAATGTTTCTTTTGCTTCAAAATGCCAGGTCAGAAGTGAATAACCGGACGTTAAGCTCGTTTAGAATAAAACTTCATATTATTTCCGCATTTGTGACCGATTTTGTGAATAAGCCAATTTTTAAAATTGACACAGTCATGGCATCGATATGAATGTAGCATCAGTATCTATATGTGTACGTAGTATTACTACGTACACATACACAAAGAGTAGTTTACTCTGCTCAGCTAGAAAATGGCTTGTGAGTATTTGGAGAATGTGCTTAGTAATCTCGAGTTTGAAGACTTTTGACACATGATGTCAAAGTGCACAAGCAAATTAACAAGTCAATAATATTTTCATTCGTCCGGAAAGTTTTTAATTGAATTTAAATTAATAAATCAGCAATCAAATGTGTTGAGGCAATCAGCAATCGTGATGAGCGCTTGCCAAGTTTGCCAAGTCGGAATGATAAGGTTTCATGATCGAACAGATCATCTCTAAAATTCTTATACGCTGGTAATATTTAAGCTAAACGCTAACGGCATGTGCAAAATGTCTGTCTACTACACTGGAAACATGAGAATGGAAATTAATCCTGGGAAGACCTTATGAAAAATTAAATCTTCAATTACATAAAAAGTGTACATAATGCGTACTCCAACCTTATGTGTACAAAGAGAATCTGTAGTCTGACTAATGTTTTACCACGACAGACAACCAACCCTTCCGTCCGCATCCGCATCTGTGCGAGTGAAAAGTACGAGAAGACTTGTAGAAATAGTAGAAGTTGTACGTCAGATATTCCCCAAGTGGATTCAGTTCAATCAGATCTTTGGAAGTGAACGGATCTATCCCACTTTGCGCGACAAGTGTTGTGTATAGTGTTCCATTTCTTTTGAAAAAAATTATAAATATTATATTAAGCAGATGGTATTCACAGTTTAAGAAAAGCATTGAGATTGTAGGGGTGCGTCAAGATTTTGCTTTAAATAATTCGGTAAGCAAAATATGTGAGTGGGATGTACTACTAACTCTCCTTTTATCTGAAATAAATGTACTAGGTTACACTGTGCAGAAGTTTGCTCTCTGGTTTTTGCGAGAAATTTTTAAAACATTCCAACCGTTCAATTCCAGGCGTTCCTACCGAAACATGCCCAGCGGTGATTAAATAGCTAATACTAATACGGAATCGTGCAGAGAATATATTTGTGCTGGTTAAACCTCCTTATTCATATCCCGTGGACCCAATTTTGTCGGCGAATCAGACAGGCGTTAACACCAACCCTATGACCTTGGGATACCTGACTATTTTGGGAAATATATTGAGTGTCGATTCTGTAAACCGAGGGATATATCTATTTCCAGCAATTTGCGAAAAGAATTCTTATAATTTGTGAAAATTTTGGTGGATTTACCCATTGATACCCATTGATCCAATTTTGTCGTCGAATCAGACTGGGGGACCAACCCTATGACCTATGACCTATGTAAACTGACTATTTGGACCCCTTCGGAAGATAATATTGAGTGTTGATTGAGTAAAAGAACGGACGATTCAAGTTTTTTAGAGAATGTCGAGTTTCAATCCTGTAATCTGGTTTGGGGATGACCTTTGAAGTGAAATAGACATTACCTATGTATGAGACTTGAGTTTCCGCTTCAGTTATCTATTACCCTGGATCTACCTGTAAGTTTTTATTTCCAGCAATTTGCAAAAAAAATTCTTATAACTTGTGAAAATTCTGGTGTACTCACAAATACGTGAGGTGTTGTTTACAAGAACTTGAAGTGACAGGCCACTATGCTTGTACGACACGCGTTACATTTACATCCGGAAGGCTGTCATTAAAGAATTCTTGCTAGACAAAACAATACGTTAAACTTGTCCTAAGTGATCAGATGCCACTGAAAAATAGTTTAAGGACGCACCTTACCAATTTTAACTCATTACTAATACCGGTTAAGACGGATTTAATTGTATGAATAATTGAGACTAATTTTGACAAGTTAGCTTTATATGAGAATACGCCGTTTGGGCCAAAAAGACATTGAATGAGTTGGTAGGGTCCTTGTAGAAATAATGGAAACTCAATTCGAATATTTGATATCTCCAACTCCACAAATCTAATATCGACTCACAATTAAATGATTCGAGTTCGAAATCTGAATGCTAAATAAAGTTGGATCTTGCATGGGTGATTAGAAATAAAATAGAATATACATTTAATAAAAATATTTTCAAGGGAAAATTGCTCGTACTGAAATTGTGGTGACGCATTGATGCGAATACGTTTTGGATGCCATAAACAGACCTCAGCATGCACAGGTGGTCTGATTAACTAACGACTGTGACAATTCTTGGTAAGGGGACCATAACTACAGCCTCATTTTCAATTACAAGGTGTCTCAACTACGTTAACTAGTCAACTACAAATGGATTAGGGTAACCGCTTTGAACATATCGCGTTAACAGGGTGTAACAAGTAAATCAAGGAAACGCGTAAACCCATAGAGCGTACACTTTTAAAAAAATAGAATTACGAATTAATAGCGAAAAAATGAAGAAGGAAACATTACCCCACTAGTATTCCTTATTGACAGGATAGTTGCTCGAAATTATTTTGCCCCTCCTCCTTCACTTTCTGTGTTCAAAGAAAAACGTGAGATACACTTTTTAACATAGAATTTATGTGAGCTCTTCATTACATGATTCGTACATAATGGAATTTTGTCGAGTTCTATTTCATTTATATGGCCGGGGTTTTTCTTGACTAATTACTGATGCACCACGCTACCGACTACTGTACTACCAAGTCTTAATTGTTATTGAAATTAACTTATATACGTCTGGCATCAGATGAGTATTGACAGTAATGTGCGCATAGAGATAGGAATTGTAGCTAGCTTTCTTGTACCTATCATTAGAGAAAAAAATAGAAACAATCTGCAATTTCTAACTATGAATGTGCGAATTATTGTGAAACAAATGCTTGTGCAAAATCCAAATATAGTAAATTAATTCAATTTGGACTCAAAAATGTAGCATTTTCTACCATCACCGGTGAACTATGACCAATGAATATTTGGGTAGAGGCGAATAATTAAAGGAAATCGTCTTCTTGAATCGTAAAAACGATATAAACTATAATATACTATCGCTTACGTACTCAAAATTCCCTACCTCGCAACTGTAAATTACTTCTGTCGTTCTTGTTTTCTTTTCAGGGAGCAAATTAATGTTTTGTGTCCATGTTTCTTCAAATTCGCCTGGAATTATAAGCTATTCATTCGTGAGTTGTCAGGACGTAAAAAAGTGAAATCCGTCGGCATAAGACATGACCCCTTGCTGTTTGACAGATTGCAAGCCACGTGGTAAACCTCAACTGACTGGGGATGACTTCCACGTACATCCCCAGTCACCTCTCGGCAAATTTATCTCGGTTGAATTAAATCACTGATCATTTTGGAAGAGAAGATGCAGATTCCGCAGAGATTATTCTGCTTGTACTTACATGCGAAAAGACAAGCACACGATTGATTGACTCTAATTGACTAACAATTATGGCGGTGCACGTGGAGTGAATTTGAGTGTGCTGTGATAAACGTCAAAATTTATATTGGTAGTGATGTTGAAACACGTGTATCACTCTGGGAGTTCCTTGAGGTCACAGTCACAACGTGGTGTTTCTCCTGCCCCTTCTTCATCTTCTGTGTCCACGGATTCCAGTTCAGGATCAATCGCATCTTCATCCCCCAGAAGTGTTTATTCTGTTTCTTCCACCGGATCTGGACCGGAAGATTCACCGGCTTCCACCACTTCTAAGACACCTTTCTCATGTCGAAGATTGTCAGAATGTCGGACTTCGAGTCGACTCAGTATGTTGGAGAATCCAAATACGGTGAGCGAAATGTCTTTTTCTTTATTCGAACTTTCGCAATATATCAAACTTTTGAATCTTGAGACTTAAACGACGTTCACAACGTAAGAGGATACACAATGTTGCCACAAGATAAAATTTAATTAATATTGAAGAACACAGATTCAGGTGGAATTTGAAAAGAATTGTCCAACCCATTTATCCCTTCATGACATGAGACAGAATTTTAAAAAATATCTAACAGAACTACGCACAATGCGAAGAATGTTTGTTTAATTATTCATATGATGGGATGACGTGATTATCACTTCCATAATTAGAAATCCGGTGGAAAAAAAAATGAAGAGAGTTAAGTAACTCATAGGACAAGACAATAAAAAATAGCATGTTTTAAAAAGACATGAGTGTATTGGTGTTTGAGTATCTGGTTAGGGCTATATAGTTAAGAGTTCAATGTTGTGAGTTCAAGAAGAACAGGTTTCTCCATTCAATCAGTTGGCCAAACGCGAATCTGGCTGAATGTAAACCATCTTCTTTTGTACTTTTCAAAGGATGAAAACGAAAGTATTTTGGTTTGTTTATTCCGGTTCCGGTTGCTCGGTCCGACACGGAATCCATACAACGGAAGCAGCAAACGTTTTGTGTGACAAATTATGTGAATTCATTAAATCTCAGATGTGGCTACAATCCAAACAAACGTTAGTTTAGTTCACCTTAACTAAATTTTAGGTACTGCACGAATCAATTAATGATGACGCTTTAAATTAAACCTGTCTTATTGAGTCGTTCCTTGTTTCAGAAATTAATAAATCTAAATAATAAACCTTTATGGAATCCAAAATGTGACGGAAGCACAAATTGTATTTTATGAAACAAGTTTTAAAGTGAAATGAAATGGAATCTTGAATAAAATATAGCCGTCTTATTCGAACAAAAGCAGGATTTTAGAACAGTGAATTTTAATTCGTAAATTAAAGTTTAATTTTTAAATTATAAATATGTAATACTGCAACATAGTCAATTTTGTCTCAGCAAGAAACATTCCAAATGAGCGGGATCTCTTGTTCTAATTGCATAATGCGTTTCCGGGACTTGGTGAATGGTCGATGTTTTAATCAGAAATCTCTGTTTGCAGGTATCCTGTTTGAATTTGAAAAGGAACACAATGTGAAAAGCATGTGCATTCTGAACTTGAACTTGTCTTTTCCGTCCTACGCTTTCAGTTTCTTCCCAATATGAACTAACAAACGATTCGTGGAAATAACTAATTTAGGGCGGGAGATTAACACAAGGGTCACTTTCATTTTTTTGACATTCTACCAGTCCTAATCTCGTATCCCCACTTGCACCCTCACCTACCTCATGTAGGATTCCGGTCGTCTCATCTTGTAATTGCAATTGCCATGCACCTGTTTCCTTTCCAACTGACAAGGGACCATTCTCATATGTAAAACGGAATCAGAATAGGTTTCCATACATCCTTGCCCTTGACGAGCCATGTTTAAAGTATGTAAATACTGAGTGAGTTTGCTGTTACTACTGTAATATCAATATCGTTGTCGTCGTACTCGTATGCATTTCCGGCCCAATTTTTTTTCATTGGCTACTTTTGTTTTCGTTTCGACCTGAATGAATTCCTGCACATTATTTGAATAGTTGGCATTATTGCTCGGTATTGTGGGATGCTTGTCTCAGGAATGCTCTCACACATCTGTTTTGCTGCGGTCGTCATGACTCATCTGTCTTGTTTATTTTTTGCTTTACACATAGTTGAACAGATGATCCGGTTGTTCGCACCGATCGTACGAGGATATTGAAGAGAAAGATTTGTTTGAAGGGTGTGGTTTTGTAAGGACCACGATATTGTTCCTCTCGTAATACAAAGTTGTAATTCACAATGAAATGATTGACTGTTAAAATGACTGTTTTGATGAGAGTGAACAAAGTGACACAAAACTCAGCAGATCAAATTTTCTCTGGCTTGTTATGGCCAACTTTATATGACACTAATTGTACACCAAATAATACAGTACTTTGAAGGTAAATTTGAAGCATGGACAAACAATTATATTAAACTAATTAATAATTGAGCCCCATATTGAATTGATTTAATGAACAAATATCAACTTATTTGCTTTTACATGAGTTACCAAAAATGTATCTTGCCTCGACTTGATACTAGTACAACCTTATGCTTTGGCTGTCCTAATGGAACTTAAAGGAAAGAGGATGAGAACGGGAAAATGACTGCTGTCCTCTCTTATGGAGACAGCATGGCATAGCTATGCGTAGCCTATATATGATATAACGTGTAATTGAAATGACATTGCACTTTACTACATTTAACTTAGAAATACTTTTGAAAGGTTGTAGTTTTCTATGGAAGGTGGAACCGCCGTCAACACCGGTTATTCTGGACCTGGGACGAATGCGAACATGATTTTAATTAGAACTGACAAACCCAACTGCTCTCGATATGATGGATCCCCTGGACATTTCCTCAAATCGATGTAGGTTGAGAAGTAACTGCTTACAGAGATTTGGACACAGTGAAGTACAGTGTGATAATAAAACGTGGGAGGTTAATAATTATTGATTCAAATAATGCAACTTTTGGTGTTAAACGACTATCTTTTTTGTTTCTAATCTTCAATAGAATGAAACTTGAATAAAGTTTATTCCTTTTTCTCCAACGCTTCCCGCAACCGTTTCAGTTGTGTAATTTTTCTGTATCTTTCAAAACTATGTCTTATTTTTTTTATTTCTTCACAATTTTATTATAGGAACTAGCGACCAATCTAGCAAATTAAGGTAATTATTCATTAAAATATTTCTGATGTTCAGTCATTCTCTGTCAAGACTAGCAGATACCCCTAATGGCAGGAAATAATTTCAGTGGATAAAATGTAGGTGCAAAGCAACGATTTCCGCGAAATATCTTTCGAAACAAAATGGGCATGGACCGAATGTTAAGCAAGACTCGCTGTCAAGAATAGAGGAGGTTTTTGAAAGCGTGCTTAAAATTTTAAAATGATTGTACAAACGCACCCCATAGTATTTCACCAGCATTACCTGCACATGTTCACGTGCCATAATTGATAATAGACACAAGCCAAAAGAGCATTAGAAAGTAACGCCCGAGACTTGCAGTATTGCAGTTTTGCAGTGGGAAAATTCCCAGCACAATTAAGCTAACTATGCAGTCATCGTGAATGACACAGCTACTTGAATTATTCTGAAATCTTCAATTCTTGTTGTCCCTTTATATCATCCTTATGCCGGTAACAATAGAAATTTACACGATGCAAAGGAATGGATCATTCTTCTGACCCACCGTGTGGATGAGCATTAACACTCATTAAATTCTGTATTGTGTCTGACATCCAATGCAAAGTGACTTCCTTTATTTATTTGGGACGGGGACTCAATTTTGTGTAAAGCAAGAAATGGATTAAACGTATGGTTGCGTAGTACTTACAGTCACGTGATGGCATTTGATATAGTCTGAGGGCAAGTATTTAAACTCCTAAGGCCACTCTTGCTTAGTGGTGCATGGTGCCTTATCAATCTATATTGATGTAAGGTTTGTTAAAAATATTCCCAATAATAGACTTATGCTGTCATGGATAGCTAAATATTACATTACCGACTATTTTTCCAAAATTGATTTGATTTCCATTATTGGAAAACTCAATTGGAGGGGAACTATTTAATACCCAAAATAAATCCTGAAAACGTATAACTACATAGCACGAGGGTTCACTTGATCGTCTAGTGAGAGTAAAATATGTAATTTGTGAGAAACTGTTCGACCTCTGGGCCGTGAAGTTCGAATTCGGTAACTCAATTAATAGTTCTATCCTGGCTTCAAATTCAATTAAGCACAATGTTATTAAACAGAGCACAAAAAATCCATTTTCCTGAACCTCAATGTTGACAGTTTCGCTTTAATACGATTTTTGAAAGTAATTACCAATTTATGTTCTATCACGCGGTCAAGGCTTGGACGTAAAGTTCGCAGGACGTAAGTCTATTTTGCAGCCATTGATTTTTCACTGAGGTGTATATTGAGGTATTAAAATATGTCCCGGATGTGTCCATACGTAGGAGAAAGTCTATGCCTAAGTAAATGGAATTGGTACTATCGATAACAAGATTTTGGCATTCGTCTGACATTTAAATTTTCAAACCAACACAACGTCTGCTCATGGAGAGTAAGCGAAGTAAAAACAGATTCGTAGTGGGCGATAGTACAAGACAGGAAATTAATTTAACTGCGCTAGTACACAGTTTAGATAAACAGATTCATGAATTTGACATGAGGGTAAGTGTACTACGCATTTTCTCTGAACTCAGGAGGGAAGTCTTCTGTTTCTTGTTGCGAAAATGACATATTATACATAAGACAAAACATTTGAGTTGAAGTAACATTGCAAATAATTTGTATAATTCCGGCTCAAACATCTAAATTCTATATTTGGTGGAAATGTTTTGTATCATGCGAGTCGTCAACTGTCTACCGGAAATCTTAGTTTGTCTACTTAACTTTCCCTTGTGAGAGAAAGTAGATATTTTCTGGTGAATTTCAATTTACAAACTGCAGTTGTTCTTTTACTAAATACACAAGGTATTTACAACCAAACCTTGGGGTATAATTATTTCTTGCATGGAAATTTAAGAATGCAGTATTACAGTATAAAGTAAACCTGAGCACGCAAGTCTGGATTATTCATCCATTATATTTTGGGGTGGATTGCACGCTTTATAAATATAGTGTGAAAGATAATATTCAAGCTAGCTGAAAATCTTGTTTGGAGATTTAATAATACTATATTGAAGTTGTGTACTTCATTTCTTCTGAAATGCCGATGGGACGCGGGACTATGAATTGAAACGCGTCATGCATTCAACCCAAAACTTATTGACAAAGTAAATATAGATAAATATGACTGAGTGACTGAGAGACTCAACCTTAAATTTCAAGTTCAAATTGACATGATGGAGTCAGTCAATAACATGGCTTGAAGAATAATTTTATAGATTGAAATAGATTGAACAACGTGGTTGCTTAGTCTTAATGGGACAAGATAATAAGACCACTTCCATCAGATCCGTCAGCGCGCGATCTGGGCAATGAATGACATTCTTGAGGTCACTAACTCACAAAGACGCCAGTATTTGGTTGTAGGGTAGGAAATGTTCAGCAAACATTGTTTGGAGTGCCTGAATTTTTAATTCTGAGATATTTTCTCAGTTTTCATATTCAGTTCTCACATTTTCTACAATTTGAGACACGTAGTCTAATCTTCTTGTCCAGAATCTGGAGAATAGAATTGAATAGAATAATAAAATAAGGTTTATTTCCGTGTCATCGTCCAGTCTAACCGTCCAATTTCGGATAATTGTACGACTTCTTTTGTTTCAAGTACATTGCATATCCGTATCATCCTTCTCGGGAAGGAAAACATAAGTAAATACAATATTATGATATTATAATATTGATTAATGTATATACAATAAGTAAATTTGTAACCCCAACATGTTAGGCTTAGTATGCTATATTCAATTTAGGTCTTTAGTTAAATTTGCAGTAAATAAATATAGATTATATTCGTGTTTCTCAAACTTTTACATAAGCAAGGAAAACGAGTTTTCATTAATTGTTTAGCTCAAGTCGGAGTCTACTAGATAAGAAAAGGACTCACATTATGAATGAATACGGGACACGATTATACGTAATCCTTAATAGGATCTTACAACTTGTTCTGCGCCTGTTCGGACATTACCGAGTATTTGCATGAGAAAGAATGAATGAAATAGATGAGTGAATGGTAGTACACTTTAGTTTAAGAAGTGATTAAAATTGATAGCCAGAATTGCACTTTAGCTTTTATATCGGTAGTTTATGTGATCTCCCACTTGGAACCTTGTGTTGCATAAACACATAATTAATTAATTGTCGTGGGTGTGTGAATATGTCCGGACTAAAGGATTCGTTTAGCGTTGCTCTGGAGGTACGGCCAACAATTATTTCACTTCTGGTTTTATCCTGATTTATTTTATTTTAAATTGCCTTGAGTTATTTTTATTATTTTGAATGTATGTAGTGTAATAAGAATAGATGGTAACGGGACAGTCACGGATGAGTTGGAAAATGATATGTTTCATTTCCAAAGAAATAAACTGTGGTCAATTTGAATAGAATTCACTTGGAATTTCAATTCTAATGAAACCGAAATCTGCTGCGGGTGAATGTTTACAAAAATTATTTATACCCAGTACGATAGTTTACTACTTTTACTGTAAACTGTGGCCAGATTTGCTTTTTAAGACCTTACCGATTCTTATTTTAGATTTAACTACAAAATTCTATTTTTTGCTTCACAATTGTAACTGCCACTATCCTGTGTATGTCTGATCTCGCATGTCCTAACGGACCGTAGAGATTTGAATCAATTCATTTGGAACAGTAATTTGTTCTCATCGGAAAATCGGAGAAAGAATTCTCAGGATTGCTTTTATATTCGCATTTCAAATGCGGCCAATTGTACTTGCACTTCCATTTGTGAGAGTTTTTATGGGAAGTGAATGTTCCATTCTCATAAGAAATAATTCTTACTAAAAGTCTGCTTCCAACCAACCTGTTAATTGATTAATGGAATATATCATTTTTGTTAGACAACAGTGTTGGGAAGATTACAAAAAATTTGGTTACTACTAGAATTGTTGAATTGGAACGGAAAGTTTATGTTTATTTCTGAGGACATATTTGAAATTATTTGTTTGTGGTTTGATCGGAATTTGTAAAACGGAAAATTGGAAGAATTTAATTTCCGTCCTGTTTTCCTCTATGATTCATTGGCCTTCGTGGTTTCTTTGTTTTGACTGTCTCCTGTCCATCACCAAATTAATTTCTTATAATAAAACATAAGGTCAGAAAATCTTTCAGATCAGTATAAATTAATCCTATAATTCTGGTGGTACGATTTTTTTCGACAAACAACAACAGCAATGACAGACGATAACTGACGGCGTGTCTTAAATTTAAAATGTCGTCAATGATAGGATATTTGCACCAGTACCCGTTATTTTACCAAAACCGAGATTCTCATTCACATTTGAGCATATTTACATAGAAATCGATTTTAAATTTGAGATTGAACCCAGAGACTTAAGCGCCAGGAAAGATCTGTTTTGTTTGCTCAAATATTATTAGTTTGGATCAATTTTGATTGGTTTGAGGAGAAAACCTATCGAAAGTGCAGCACACCTTGAGCCCAAAACGAATTCATATACGCAATCCATTCTGTAAATTCTGATTCTATTGTCAACTGTTTGTGTCGTTTTTTAATTTCTCTCGGACACGCATACCTGGTGGTAGTTGAGGTTTCATCTCTTATCAAACCACTCCTACTACATGTGCATACCGATGGGACTAATAACAAAGACAAGTCCACGGTCCAGAGTTCTAGAATCTAGATGAACTCATTTACATACCAATGTCACGTACCACTTTATTTATTGTCACCTCACCTTTCCTTGACAATTAAAAACAACAAACGAGAGGTCAAATTCATATGACGGTGAGGGAGAATCTTGGTTTGATCCTTGTGTCTCGTGTCTGTGCGTGTGATTGACTTCCGAATAATATTTGACAAGAACAAGCATGTTATCCAATATGAAAAAAACCGATCTCGGGATAGAAGATTAATTGACACTTAGCACAACGCAAGGCGTAGTGAAGAAACGGCTACTCTTTTTTTGAGAGTCTGTTGGCTCACCATGCGGCCTAGCAAAGATACTCCCAATAATCTACAAATGACAAAATCCTCTTTAAAACGATTAGTCAGAAGGCGTCGATTTCTGCACGTGAAGAAATGACAGGTCTGTACCACTATGCTGATGTAAGGACTTATTTCTAGCCCAAACACTGCAACAAAGATTCCACTCCTGACATCCTGTCTTGATGGTTGGTCCATTCGGAAAGAAGGAATTCCGGACGTTTGCTTTGGTTTAGAGTTCGCATTGACATGTTAAGGTCTGATTTTGTTTTGCCTGTAATAATGCTAATACGGACTACCCAAACAAGAAACAGGAATTATGATAACGAAATAAATGATCAGATGCATCTTCCATGGTCTGTTACATAATTTGACTGGAGTGCAATGCCAGTTCCGGTATCACCTGTTGATTTCAGGGTGGAAAGGGTAAGGTGTTCCGGTTTCCGGTCGGTTAATAACAGTCGAGTGCTAGGGATTTATCCTAAATACATTAAAATAATAAGCACGGCGCATTTTGGTGTCAGTATTTAACTTGAATTTGTGGAGTCATTTTCGATCAAACTGAGAATCACAAAGTCAACAATTAATTATTAATTTAAACTCGACTTTGATTTTTTGAAATGGTTGTGAAATCGCTCAACATCGGCCAGGATTAATTATATTTCTACATAAATATAATAATAGATATTAGGTTGTGATTTGTCAACAAATTTGGATTCCCAATTTTCTGCAACATCTCCATATCTTCAACGTTGGTTCTCGTAACCTTTGACCTGCAAGGTTTTAACATCAAGTCTGACTGTTGACCACTGCCGGTATATCTGATAATAACCATTAGTGATAATTGTCATTTCATCTTTCCCTTCACTCAGACTTCTTGAATATTACAATTTGCACAAATTCGAGTGACCTCTGACCTACCACGACTGATTTTATATTTATGTCAACGGCAATTTGAATTTCGGTACAATTGTCAAAATGTAACGTTAAAGATATTGAAAATTCGTAATGATCTTTAACGTTCGACCCTTTCCGACCTGAGTTTGCCAACTATGACTCGAATTTTTATACTAAAATTGCTTTCCTTCGTTTGCGCGTATCTCCTTTAAGGTCCATAAAACACAATTTAATTAATTCTTATGAAAAAATTAATTAAAAACAAACAATGCGATTTCCCGTGTCGTGCCTGAGTTGGACTGGTAAAAATTGTATATTCTTAACATTAACATTTGTGTTTTTATTATTTGCATTGTATTCATTTGAGAGTCCGTTCTCCTTTGGCTGAACTGAATTGTTAATGAACCACTTCCTTAAAATCAAGTATTTTTTGCCTTTTACGCTTTATGTGAACGGAAATGTAAAAACCGCCGCAGTTGTTTCTTTGTTTCTTAGCGACCTTAAACACAGAACACGGTTTGTCCATAGACCGAACGGTTCAGTTTTACATTGTTTGGTGAATGAACGACATTGACCTGGCCAGAGGTCCGTCGTCCAGTCTAACCGTTATTTATAACTCTGTATTTAATTCTCTGTTGTGGTGTGTTGTGAGTGATTTAATTTTTTTATTTTGTAACCGACCAAGCACTCAAGATATCACCTTGATTGTAGTCTCGTGTGACCCTTACGAACCGAGCCTGGAATGTGAGTGGATCAATCGGAATGCCGAAAACATTACATACGTGTCCAGATATTGGTGATATAAAATATCTCCTGTTCGAGGGGCATGTTTAATTAAAACTAGTGATCTACCGAAATATTACGGACCAGGGACTTGTTTCATGAAAACCACAGGCAACTCTGCGCTAAGATGCTATTTCGTTAAAGTACTACAAATTTTATTTTGTAAGACTCAAGAAGTGCAATGTCTCACCAGAAATGGAAGTCGACAGCCATGGATTCTTGTCCAGAAATGTCCAGACCGATATCATTAAGTCTTTACCCTCATGGAATGACCACTTATAAGGTACTTACTTATTCGTATTATCTTCTTTACAATTATTCCAAAAAAATTTAAGTTAAGGGATTACACTGGACAAACGACAGCACACAATATCCGGGATGGATTTAATTTTCCAAGTCAGTCTGGGGACGTTGATACATACTCCATATGTGCAGGATGCAGAAGCGAAAATCTAATTTAATATCACGGACACTCACTCAAGACAGTTTTTTTTGGATAAGATGATTAGTTGGGACTCTGAGAACAGTAATTTATTTATGCAAGACTTAATTTGGTCACAGTGGACACGCAAAACTGAGTCATTGGTGACAGTGATCAGCAGTGACCCAGATAATTACAGAATTAAATACGACTCAATTCTGAGTCATAACTTATTAGTTATGCCACGCGGAAGATTAATTGGATGACGAATTTCTCAGTAATTTTTTAGTAATTAAATAAGTGCCATCCTGGAATTCGAAAGAAATATGGCCCTACCAATTTTGGGCTCAAAGGTAGATACTAAGCCAACATACACTGAAGATACACGGATATTGAGATTATACATTACGAAGTGGAGGATTTGATTAATGATATTCTGTGATCTTCACCGAAATCCAATTTGAACCATCACCAGAATGGCTATTTTGACTGCCCTTTATGTTTGATATTCGGCGCTTGACTCATTTAGTGAAAACCTATTGCGTCGCGAAATTAAGTAGTGACGTATGGTCCTTTTGTCTCCGAAAGGTCAACATTTAATTTTGAAACAAACCCTTAAGAATTATGACCCGATTGTCCTTTAAAATCTGCCCAGCTTTTCAATTCCAAGAAGGTACGCCGACCGTATATTCTCCAATAGAGCCCCGTGGCTGTATTTACAGAACTGTGCGCTCGGACCAGGCCGTATTAGAGATCGGGTCGTAGTTGCTGAAATCGCTAATGGAGTACCGGCGCCGTATTCGCAGAATCATGCGCTCAGATCGGGATGTAGAGACAGTGATATTATATGATAAAATTGAAAAATACGACCGGGTGCAATTATTTTCCGGGGTTTAGTAGTGAATGTACGGTAATTTACTTTCCTGGTCTACGTTCCTCACATTCACTCACTTCCGTATTGCAAAATTAAGTTTCGTTCGTGTCCTCTGTAGGTGCTCTATCCGTACCTACAGGAAATTCGCAAAATACAATTACCAAGGAAGTACAGTGGTCGCAATATATTGAGTGGCACGCGCTTGTAGTCGGAGACATCGTTTAGGAACACCCTGTATTGTCTCCACTAAAATTTCATCAGACCAATCCAAATCCTATATATTCTTACTTTTGCTCTTATTGGCGGAGAGGTATAGATAAAGAAATGGTTTTTGCTTAGAATGATCACACAATACGATTCGCACAACTGATCTACTGAGAATAGACATTTTTATTCGAAAAATTGTTTAGCGGGTGATACACAACAAGGAACTTGGAAGACGCGTTCATTTTCTATATAAGCATAGAAATTTAAGAAATTTATTTTGCATGCCGTTGTTTGGTTTTGCCCGTTTTTTTAAAAAGTGAATATTTCCTCAATGGCAAAAATGTCGAATTATCATTTCCACATTTGAAAACTCCACGCCTCACCTAGAATTTTTCCTGGAGTGTAAAGTATTGGCAAAATCCGCCATGATACTTTTAAATTATAAAAGTAGCAGTCATCGTCCATACACCAGATTTTCTATGTAACGCGTATGTTATTTTTGTAACCAGATACATTTTGGAGATGTCTTGAGTCTGACCTATAAAAAAAGGGGGGTAGTCTCGAGGCCACCGGAAATGACTTAAGGGATCCTCTGTTTCTGTACGCCATAAAACTCTGACTCCCGGATGCGGAGACCAAGATCTCTGCAATTCCAGATAGTACAGTTGAATTTAATATTAAATAATCCCATTTGAATTTAAGTGAACGTGACTTCGAGTTGGTAAGTCAATTGATTGATTTGATTTGATTTTGACTCACCGCACGAGCTTGTACAATTGAATCCCATGTCATAAAAGGACTTTACCGCTCTTGATTTTTTGGGACCCATCTGTCAATTATGCTAATTATTGTACAATAAATCCGCAATTCAAATTAGAATTCCTGTTGTATACTTGAAAAATGAATTCTAATTTCAATTGTGGATTGCTGCTACAAATATTCGAATGTGTGAACTTTTTAATCAGTTATTACACAGCTGTTAAAACTTGTTAAATTCTAAATAACAATCTGATATATTTATCCGAATAACCGATTCAAACCGGATAGACTTTTCATCATTTACATCCGTTCGTTACTATTGAAGATTGCATTGGTTTGGATTAAGACAGGTCAAGAATAAGCCCCGGTGGACTTCCTTCTCATCTTATAATCCATTCATTCACACATTTAAGGAGAAGCGAGCAGGGTTGTCAACAAACTTTAAGGGTGCCCAGGGAATGGTAAAAATTTGCAGTAAACAATG
>JAQFYE010002821.1:0-16912 GCA_034694305.1 Protaphorura glebata
AGCAGAGATCAACAATTTTGACCTCGGATGCCAATAACACGCGACGAGAATTTCTTGTTATTTTTCCTGGTTGTCACGTCCAGACTACGGAGTTAGAATTGACTGCTCTGTGGCAAAATGTGTTGTTGTTCGCAACAGTAATCTCCTTTCTTCAGTTTTTTACCTCAACAAAGTCATCATGTTGAGAAGTGTGTTTGTTGAAAGTTGTTTTTCTGTGGTGGTGAAACGCATTATTTGTTTTTTCCGCGAAAGAGAATTGAATATGCAAAAAAGGGCGTTTTGTTAAATTTGCCAATCTCAGTTGATTTCCCTGTGGTCGCTTTTCATTATATTCTACCTTGCGTAAGAAATAATATGTTTTCGCCGATCTTTCCAGCAAATTGAGATAAGTGGTAGAAATTGACAAGAAAACATTTATTATTAAATATTCTCCCCGATAGGTTGGGCAAATGCAATCCATTTTGAACTAAATATTTAAATTAATATCCTAATGTATCACATGATTTTCCAACATAATAGCACTTTGTACAACATTCATAATTTCGTATAATATATTTGTGTATCCTCTAGATACAGTGAGACCGGAAAGTAGCGCAACCCATCGTGGTACACTTTTGAATAAAAGTAGCGGGAAAGGGAGTTAGGGTGGCGCCAAACTTTTCCCTCCACTGTATATTGCTATGATAGATTTTGACTGGATATGCCAAAGAACTTGTGAACCTACTAAAACATTGACGAAAAAATATTTTGAATTTAAAAAAAAATCGTAATGCATCTAATGGGCACCTCTCAACATTGACGCGAAATGAAAAACGCCGGAAACAGCATGCAATTTAACATACGATCTCAAAAATTTCAATGGTTTTTTTTCAGAATTTTTGAAGATAGGCCAAAAAGAAGTACCTACCTCATTTCTGCACGGAAATATGTTCAGACCCCACTCAAGGTATGCCAATCTACTAAGAAAAATGGGTGTCGGGTCAAGGTCCTCGCATATGGGTCCAGGTTTCACCGATGGATCAATTGGGATTTATTATTATCTGAATCTGAATCTAGGTCGTGGCCCTGCCAGTGCCCATTCCAAATAGCACTGCACGAAATTAAGATAATTCGTCACTGTGTGGCACTCACCGATGGATCAATGGGATTTATTCTTATTGTTGTGAGGAATGTTATGCTTTGATATGTGAAGAAACTAAACTTGAATCTTGAATCTTGAAACTTGATTGGAATAAACTCACATGAATCCAACGCAAAGCGGACCTCAGCTGCACTCACTTCATGCGTGATCCACGTTGTAAACATTTCCGTATGTGACTGTGAAAATGTAAAGAAAATGAGTCATTTAGTGAACGCAGGAAGTGAGTCCTTGTCCAACGGTTTATGGTAAAACCACTTTTGTACTAGATTTTAGTTAAAATTGAGAAATTCGCAGACAGGAAGAGCAATCACACGTTCTTCCCGGGAACTCACTAATAAAATGCTTTACAAACCAACGGGCTCTCTCTCCAATAGAAAATAAGAGGGATTTCAACGCTAATAAGTTTTTCAGAGAGTGGGAACTAGCCAGACCTCAATGTAAAGTATGAACTCTCCTTTTGTACAATTCGTTTGAGTGCATGTCTTGAAATATTTAGGCGAGAGTATTAGTATTTGTAGTAGGGTGGCCAAATCTCTAAAAAGATGTCGTTTACATTAGACTTAGTAATTAAACAGTGTGAGTCATAATGTGGACATATCTATCCGGAGTTGTGTTGTGCGATAAGACTGAATTCAGATATCGCACATTCTTAGTCAAATGATCCCACTAGTCACTAGTCTTAGTCAAGTAATCCCACTAATGGCAAAAATTGTATAATTCAAATAATTTTAAGATTTACAAAACTTCATTGTAAACTGAAACATGTGTTCATTTTTATTGTTTGAAGCCTGATGATGAAAATTAAATGCGAAACCTGGTCGCTCAGTAAAATTCATGGAATCTGAATAGAAAAATTCCAACACGGATTGGAGGTGTTTGATTTCTCATTTATTAAAACCTGGAAAACGGAGAATTCATTAAAAAACATAACCCTGCCCTGCCAAACGTCTTCGGAATTTAACTCCTCTTGACGAAAGCCTTACAGCATTAGCATTATCACCACAGTAAAAATAACTCCCTTTGGCATCTTAATTGGCCATCTTCGTTGTACCCGCCTTTCCTATCCATTAGGAAAATTTCCAAGCTTGTACCAACGTCAGTTAAATATGTGATAATTAGCGTTCAACTAACCGGAGATTAAAGTTATCCGCCGATTATGTTCAAATTTTCATTTTCCGTTATTTCTTTTGTCTTCGACTCATCCCTCCACCTTGGATTTGCATTCCGTATTTCTGGTATAATCAGCTCGGACTCCAATTTAGCGGGATGAGTCAGCAAATAAATAACAAGACATAACGTACTGAATGCACTCGGGTTCAAAATATCATGTTTGTATGAATTGCATGAATTAACGAGCAAAATCTGTCTGCCCTTATATCTTCCAAAACTACTAGACGCGTCATCGTCAACACACAGCAAAAAAAAACTAGACGCGTGCTTGCACTCGGCATAAGCTATGATGTCAAACGTTGATCCGACGTTTCACCTCTGATCTATGCTGGCATACGTGTGTGCATGCCTGACTGTCAGATTATCGGAGCAATCTGCTTGCATGATACCTTAAAATTTTCAGGTAACCCTTGCTTGCATGTTAGAGTCATTGCCATGAATTTGATCTGACCTTGGAACCTGGCCCGGTCAGGTGACCTCTTAGAGAACTTTTTTCAATAATGCCGAGTGACGCATCGATTTGAATAGGATGCCAGTGGTATTCCTGTTGGATACGACATATATTGATCTGAATATCGAACTCTGACGTGTTCATGTGTATGTATATGTACTTTCAAACCGCTGGGCCAATTCTCATGAGTGAAAGGTAAAAACGAATTCAAAACACCAATGCGCCAATGCGATACTGATATCAACCTATATACATATATATTCAAAAGATAAAATTAGGTTCAGGTATTGCCCGTTTTTGTCGAAACTTTTTTTTAACTAATAAACCATCTCTCATGTATGTAGTATAAAATTTAACTCAAGTAAAAGATTTGACTCATTAGTTCATTATTATGCAGGCGTGGGAGAAGAACAACTCGGTGATAAAAACTTTCACTTGTGATCTCAAGGAAAAATAAGTTTGAAAGCAAAAAAGTAATTTCAGTTTCGTCTCCACGTTACTCACATCATCGCACTCTTGCCAACACAGAGTGTTTTTGTCTGTGATAAAAGTGCGGGTGTGCGAGTGAATGTGGAGAAAGTGAGTTGGGTGAAAGTGAGAGAGAAACTGGGAAGAGGATGGTTTGGACATGGTCTTATGGAGTTCCTCACATTGTCCGAATCCATGTGTCTGGCCTTCTCCAAATTTCTCCTTCATTTCATATTACATGTATACGGATGGAGTTCAATTGAAGGCCTGGTGTGTCTTATTCCTCTTAATCCTGCACGAATTATCAACGTCCACAGCTCAGACTTCTCATCATGTCACTTCTCATACGGTCAATACAAAATATGGATACATTCGAGGGCTCAAACTACAGTTTTGTTCCGGTGCAACAAAGCATTTGGGTAAGTGTCAATTTCGATTTATTTTTTTCATAAAGATAATTCTGATCAGGGTCACGCCGTTTATGCTACTAAATCGCACAAGTAGACTCGGAAAAAGCAAAAAGTTATGGACGTGTATGGAATTACATTACATATCCAAGTCCGGTTTCGCCATGTCTGCAGAGAATACCAGGTATATAACTTCTAGATTAACAAATATGGAAAATCTTTACCTCCACAATGTGAAAGAAAAAAGTTTTGAGGCAAGGCGCTACGGTAGCCTACCAGTTCCTACCAGAGAAAGTAAAAAGGATGGCCGGGTAAAAGTTTCCTTATGGAAGTTTGGATAATAGCGGTAATCTTCATGGTGACAAAAAATATAATCAAATTCTAAGACAGAACTACCTAGTCGTCTCTGTAACAACTCTTGTTAAAGTTGCAATTAAAACTTTCTCTCGTTTCTACTAAAGCATTCCAACTCTAATTGGCAATTAAATCAACCTGATTATATAGTCCGGGGTTTCATTTCACTTGTATTTTACCGCTAATTACTTTCATTTGGAAGACTAACCGTATCCACTGTCGCAAGGAAGAATACGGCTGAATTTAAATGTTTGTTTGGTTCACTCTGTTGGTATTTCCTTTAGTACATAGCCTGGCTAAAACCAAAATGTTGGAGTCTGTATATTAGTTCATTAGAAATTTGGAGTGAGCTAACTGAACAAAATTGTACTCCTTCGTCCACCAACCCAGAAAACCGGTGGAATATTATTAACCCGTGTGTTCAGCTTTCCTCATTCTGGAATAAATATAAATGGAGTATTATCCCGGTTGGCACAAACAAAATAACAAAAAGAAAAACTCCGTTACCTGGTTGATGCCACCCGGAACTCCCGAATATTCCCAAGTTACAGAAAATCCCAGAGAATAGAACTAGATATTGTTCATAGCCTTGTACGTTATCATATTTCCAGGGGCGGAAGCCGAACCGCAATTTACTTAAGACAATAGAAGTCTGACATAAGAGCAGTTTTATATTTTATTCAGGAACTAAAAATGAGAACGCATGTCGCGAAAATTTGAGTACAATGTAGCGCCGTTGGGAAAGTCACCGACCTCTTTTGCAATTCAGTTTATTCAGAGAAACTCTCTACCCAGATATTATTCAGGTTGAATTTCAAAAAGTAATCGGAACATTTAATACATACAAATGACTATCGTACATGCTACAGTCCTGCGGGCTTCCTGTTTCCAAGAAATGCCTGACTGTATTATCTGAAACTCCGAATCATGAGATCATGACTACTAAAGATTTTCTTTTATTAACTTTTGTACGTTTTCTTTTCGTAGACCATGTATCTGCATACTTGGGCAGATACATGCTTCTCCACCCATCAATGCTAACCGGTTCATGCCTCCGGTGGCCCAGCTTACATGGACTCCAGGAACCCTCCTGGCTGTGTCCTTTTTCCGGCATGCCCTCAGCGTTACGCGTCAACATGCCTCAATTTCGGTTTGGCAACATTGTAGCCATCTCTTCCTCGGCTTTCACTTATAACAATATTTTTTCGCTCATAACAGGCGCCCCTATACCGAAGGCCCATTCATCTTCATTACGTTTTACCTAACTGTCCTCGGGAGCGGAAAACAAATTTCTCCACTTAATTAGGTATTATCACGGCTTTGCCGGGGAAATCCGTCGCCCTTTCCTTATGTAATGAGAAATGACTTATTGACTAGAATCAACCCAGCTTCCCTATAGCTGAGTAAATATCCCCATCTTCTTTAGACTCTTTTATCCCACCAAAATTAAGAAATCCGATCTATTTACACATTTTTTGTGGGCGCCTTTGTTTGTAGTTCGACGTTTGTAGGACGACTGAGAATTGTTTGAATAACTACTAATGCGTCCTCCGCAATGCCTATTTACTTTAGTATGGCTGTGGCTAAATCCACAATTATTGGATCGTGTCAATAATTACGCCGAGCTCTTTCTGCGGGGAATACACACGTAAAGCAAGAAATGTCGATCCCAATGTAAGATTCGGGTACTTATTTTTTGGCGGCCAACACAGGAAAACTATGGCATGGATTTTCAGTTCAAAACTGATACAAGTCATTAATGCCTCTATTCTCGTCGACGCGGGTGCCAAGATCTATTGTTTTCCAGTGGGCGTACCTAACCCAGGTGTTGACAGTTCCGTTAAAGGAAAGACAAATTGGCTATTTCGCTCCCGATTTCTCAAATGTCCGCATTTCACTCAAACTTGACACGCTCACTAATACCTAAATCTACTGAATGAATCGGTTCTGTTTTATAATTAACTGGGAATATACCGAAATCAGTGCCCTGGTTGTATTTTTATAATTAGCTGTGTGTAGTAGAGATGAGAGAGACCGCACACTAACCGTCGGAAGGTAAAGTCAGTTCAAGGTAGACAGCTACTGGCCGTCAAAAAGTGTATTGAGTAGAAAATAACAAATAGTCACTGTTGTCGATAGTCAAAAATATCGTGATAAACAAAACGTTTATCCCTGTATTCTGGAGATAGGAAACCCTACAAATGAACTTAAGAAATGAACTTGGGCAAAAAAAAAAGTATTTTGCTAATACTGGTGTACTGTGTTTTATTCACATATGGGCAACGTGAGAAAGGAAAGATAAAAAGGAGGAATGACTTTGCCGTACTTATGCCAAAAAATCAATAATGAAAATTAGTAAAATCAGTCTTTATACACTAGCAGTGCACATGTACATAAGTACATAACACCAAACCGTTGCGTTGACAGTAGAGGCGCGTCCTAGTCTGACTGCAACGGTAAAAGAACGGGAAGAATGTTGATTAGTTTCACACTGTTTGAGATGCACTGCATCTGTAAACTCATGTACAAGCTGATGCATGGTTATGCTAAGCCAAAAAATTTCCCTTGGCATTATCGTTTTATACCCCAACTTGCAGAACATGCATAATTTACTCCCTTGTTACATTAACATACAAGTATTAGGACATAAGCTAAGAGATTAACTGTAGATGTCGAACATTATTAACCGTTTATATTACATAGAAATTCGTCAAACCAATGACCTTAACTATGAAAATGATACGGCAACTCAACATACTCTATATACTCTCAATCTCACAGAAAATATTAAGCGTCCAACATTTCCGATTGCATTCTCATTAATACAATTTCTCCCCCCTTTCGCAGATTTATTCCAACGTGCCATCCTCATAAGTGGGTCTGTACTATCTCCATGGGCGTTGCAGAAGCGGCCAGAAGTGATAGCCGTCCATTTGGGCTGTAAAGGACGACTCCCACTCTCTCACCCCGAGTGTGACTTGGCCCCTTGTCTCAGGCAGAAACACCTATCAGATCTCCTAAGCTTCATCCCAGAATCTTCTCGATTTCTATCCCCATTCGCCCCTTACATTGACAACGTACTACTAAAAGACTTTAAACTAGGAATGGGGAGGTCACAATTGGTTGAAACTAGCCTATTCCCACGAACCCAACTCTTAATTCTCTTCACGACCAGTGAAGGAATCCATGAGCTTAATGACGGAGAATTGCCTGACGGGTTCGAGTCTGAGCACCGTGATCGAATTCTTTGCACCCTCGTTCACAATGTGTTCAATTACCATCAGCAAGAGATATTTTTGATTGTACGGAATGAGTACACGGTCTGGGGGTGTTCAATCCTTCATCCGATTCCATTGCGAGATGTAACGGTTGAAGCACTTTCTGATTGCCTTGTGATTGCCCCTGCCATTCAATTGGCACTCGCTCATTCTCGTCCCAAATCAGACTCAACATATGTTCTTCACCTTTCTCATGTCTCCCGGGAAGTGAGCTTTACGCCGTTCGAGGTCAGTATTTTCGTGGATTTTATTATAAGTATTTTAAGAAATGCATATCTGAAAAGTTTTATAGCGATTTATAAAAAGGGCAGACTTCGGGACCACAGGAAAGTTTAATTTCTAGGATTTCGAGTTTTTGAACTTTCAAAACATTGTTTAAAATAGAGTTTTGAGTGCTGCGTGAGCCGGATGACGTTTTGTGGGTTGTGTGCGACATCGGAGAGAATTCGCGTCAAATCGTCCCTTCCTAAGCTGCGACTTTTTACGTCCATAAACGGTGTTCCAACCTTCTGAAACATCTAGACACCGATCTTGTAATTAACGTCAACAATGTGTCTTTATTCTTGGTATCAATAATAAAAAAATACATTCATTAATTGACATAGCCGAGGCCGAATCAAACCGTAGTATTTTTGTCAGGCAAACTGGAGGTAATATAATCAGGACTGGGTTTGAGGATGAGACTGGAAGTTAGTATGAATGGAGAGGCCAGTAGCTGTGTCAATTCCAATCAGTCCATATCAAGTATGAATAGCGTGGCACAAAACCAACTCTGCTCCAATTCAAAACTACCCAGCTCACCTGTCCCCCGTGTGTCCCTCTCATACCTATATCTTGGTATCAATAATAGTTTACACGACAAGAGCTGTTAAATTACTAAATAACGCACGTGAGTTTGGTCACAGTCCATGATACTCTCTGAAACGATGGTTTCTCAGTTTTATGCCTCCAACTCATGTGCAATAAAATTAAGCGTCATGGCGGGAGAAAATAACTTGCATCGTGAGAGAAACCAGGCGGAAATAAAAAGTATAAGGTCTGTCCGAGCTACTTTTTTATGCCTCGTTTGGAGCACGTACATGGCATGGCAAATGGCATTGATATGATTAAAAGTCCAGTCAAGTTGTAATAATGTCGTTAGCCCCACAGACAGACGGACAAAGGTCTGCAGACGTTTTCTTTGTCGTACCCGACTCGGTCGATAAAGTAGTGCAAGTAAAGAGTGGTTGAACAGGACGTACACAAAAGGAAAATGGGCGGAAGAGAACGCAGACTCTAATTAGTTAATTGCATTTCGGACTGCCAATGTGTAGTTAGAAAGTTATGGGGAGTGCATTTGAGATAAAATATATGTAGTCTAGTCATTTACTGATAATCCGATCCTATGACAAAATATATGAGGTTTTGAAAGCGCTGTCGCGTCAAATAAGGGAAGGTTCATTGTACAGCTAAAACGATTTGTACAGGGATAGGAATTTTCCAGATATCTGGTCATTTTACTCATCCTCTAGTATGCGCATATCGTATACACACCCCAGTGAAATCACAAAAGTTATACTCAGAGATAAACTCAGGCCGTATTTTCCAAGACATAAAATTCAGAGTAAACTAAAAAAAATCCGCGTTGTTTACTCATAATCCAATGAACAAATATGTCCGCTCCACTCGGACGTGGCGCCCATGTTAAACTTTGGTGACCCCTAGCGGTGACCCTGGAATTTCCATCCACTTGGATCCCATTTAAACATTGTTAAGGAGGTGAACGAGAAAGTTCCTACAAGATTTGATGTCAATATCTACGGGGGATATATTTATACGGACATACGCCCCCATGCTTTTTAAGTCAATATTCTAACACGGGTGCGAGTCCGGGTCCGAGTCAGCTACCGGGACCAGGACCCGGTGTTCGGATCCGGGTCAAAAAAAATTCTCTGACCCGGACCCGACCTTAAGGTCTTTTTTTTTCGGTCCGGGTCCGAAAAGTGGCCGGACGCGAACTTTCCGGGCACTGGGGGACCCTGTATGGGCTCACGCTGTAGTTATTGTGATACACATTGTACGGTTATGATAAGTAATGGGTTTAGTTATGTGTGTAGCTAAATATCAGAATCGGTTAAAGGAAATGACGTCAGAGTCTGCTCTGTGTAGAATAGAAATAGATTTTAACCTTAACTTGGTAAATATTTTGCCAAGTTAAAGTTTGATATTTTAATTTCAAATTATTTAGTAAAGACTCTTTCACTCTCTGGCTAAAATAAGTGTCGTTCCATATTTGACCGCAGGGCCAGTTCGCCAGCTGTATCCACTCTCATTTGGTGATCAAATCCCATTATTTGGTGGACCATATTTCCAAACCGTTCCAACGAAAATACATGTGAAACCGGCGACAACAGCAGTGGGTGGTTTGTTAGTGACAACAACGGAATGCATTGACCCGACTGGTCCGCCAACATTCTCACATGGAACTGGGCTGGTTGGATTGTAAGACAACTCTTAATTCTATGCCATAATTTCTGCTGTTCATTTGTTATAATACTAGAAAGTCACGCAAGTTAAAAAGTTTGGGACTATTAGCAATATAAAATGTAAATTTTGTAAAAGGCATGCAGTTCTAGAAAATATTCTGCTACTTAGGGCGGATTAACAACCCGCGAGACTTATTAACCCATTAATTACAGGACGTCCTTGCTAATCACTTTTATGACGCAAACCCTTGATTCCGGCAGAGATATAGACGATGAAATAAACATGAAAATGAGCATGGACACTTCACACGACTCACGTGGCCTACCCATGCGAGAAGAGAAAAATCACGGCGACTACGATTACTCGACGGCTCTGACCGTGACCTTTACAGTAGGCGTAGGCGTGTCTCATCCTCCTCAATCTCCCTGTCTTTTCCGTCATCATGTGTCACCGGAACCGTGGGCTGGAGAATGGACTTACAGTGTCAGCAAGTGACTCGCCTGGGAGCGGTCGCCATGGTGTTGACTCGAGTCTGGTCAAGTCGCCTTACCAGGTTCGTCCTCACTTTTGTTGGTAAAATACAACTTTGGATCTGAAAGTGTTCCATTATTTGTTTAGCTGCCGTGATATATTTATTTAGCTGTGGGAGCCATTTATTTTAGCTGAGGCAATTTATTTATTCAGCTGTAGAAACTCTTTATTTAGCTGTGGGCACTCTTAATTTACGTGCATTAGTATGTCGATTTACATTTCACGAAACCCGTGCAATGATAGTATACGATTTCCAAATAAATCGTTCTCCATTTCTCCAGGATGAACTCAACTGGTCGCCATGTCCTTGTGGAGACAATTACTGCGCTGGTTATTTATCACACCCTGGAGAGGGAATCCCAATGGGTCAATATCCTAAAAATTCATATGCCCAAAACCTGCACCATAACGCACACTTGGACAGTTGCGATCCAGGAGGCGGTTCGCTAATGAGGGCCCAAGGTCACCTACCCAGGTCGCCATCCCCTCTAATGATGGTCATGGGCTGTCCAGACACTAGAAGCCATCGCGTGCAACTTCAACAAATCCCACCCGATTTTACCCAGAATTCAGATCAACCACCGATTGGGCCCATTCGTCTCTATATGAATCAGAGTGCAGGTATGTTTATCACTTTTAACTTGTTCCAGTACAAAAAAAAATCGTAAAAAAATCGCATTGAAATTAAAGTTTTTTATGACAGCATAAAGTAAGAGACCATTGGGGAGAGTGTAAAAAAACATTTATGTTATCTACCACCTGCTTTACTCAAAAATATAATGAGGTTCCATTTATTCCTTTCCATCATTATTGTAGCGAAAAACTTCGCTCCCCACGCGTCAAATTTTCCAGTCGAAAGAACAAAGCTTTTTCTATTTATTCACAAGTTTTCTTCGAGATTGAAATCTTGGCCAGCATATTGTATTGCTGAAGATGGTATTAAAAAGAAAAACTTTTCCTAAAAAGAGAGAATGTGAACACCTAATTTGAAGGAAACTTTTTGAAGAAATAGAGCGTAAACAAAGATATATCATCCATACGTACCGACATAGCATTTCAAGTGTGTCAACCGAAGTCACATTATATTTTCTCGGTGGTAGCACATGAACTTGCCAATTTCGACTTTCTTTTAAATGAGACACCTTTCAAATATCACAATTGACAATAACAAGGTGCTCTAACATTTTTTGAATATTCTCCCCATAAGGTGACATGATGGACCTGCCAGCCTCCACTAATAATACGCTCCAAAGACCCGCCTCATACGCCACAACCACTAATAGTATTTCTCGGACACTTTTGCGGCAGAATCAAGTCCAGAGTCCATCCAGTTCTGGTGGTAGGGCCGTGTCCACTCCAAACTCGGGTGGAAATACGCTTGTAGGAGGTCTCAAGCGCCATAACACGCAGTTAAACTCAACGGTCAAAAAACGGGTTAAGATTCAGGAGATATCCGTGTGATGGACGGAAAAGTTTTTTTGAGACGGATAATTTTGAATGCTAGAATGTTCATCTTCAGCAAAGAAATCCGGAAATAACAGTTGTGTGACTAGTAGAGATTTACAGACGTGTCTATGATGTCCGGTTATTGTGGAAGTTTAGGTTAAAAAATGACAAATTTATACACAGTGTAAATGTGCAAACATAATCTTTTAAAAGTGTGAAAATCGGAAACTAATTCCATGAATGAAAATACTCATGAACGTGGGGAATTTTTTTTATTTCGACCCACTTGCTTTGCAAAAATATAAAATATTATATTTGTAAACCGTGAGATTACTGATGACAAGATTTTTTGTTGACATACAATGACATATATGACATACAATGTTGATTTTTGTTAATAGTATTTTTTAGTGCAACTTCATTTTATTATAGTGTATGAAGTAGTTAAAATAGTGGCAATTCGAATGATGAATAGTGCGAGTTGCAGTAAGTGTAAGAAATAGTATGTTTTAGTGGCATAATGTAGTATAAATAGTGGCAAAAGAATAATATCCCATTAAATAAAATGTACTTGGTGGAAAATTTGGATCATTATTTTAATCATTCTAAAACGGGATGATGGTCGGGGATGAGATACATGGTGCCCTATACGTTGAACTTCAAAAGCATTGGCTTAAGAAGCACCACAATTCATTTTGTCTCTAAAGAAGCAACCGTAGTTCAGGTTTACATTGGAACGCTATGAACCGAAAAAAAGAATAGCTCTGAATTTGAAAGAGTTTAACTTTCTCCAACCGGATATTGTACTACAATACAAATACAAAACCGTACGTCTTGTCTCCATCCAGTATTCCACGAATAGGCTTCGCTGCTTACGTCAATAGAATGGACAAGAAACAGGAAGGAGGTAATAGATTCGAATCTCTGTTGAACCTGCTCTATTTACTTTGCCTCATAAAAGCTGTACATTGCAAAACCAGGGTTGCTCTTGATATTCACGTGGGCTTGTGGCCATTTCCCAGCTCCAAATTGAATCAGAAATGAACATCAACTCAATCCGTCAAACGTAGGAAACAAGTCCTGCGGAAACTTTCGAAGGATGACATCCTTTGGGAGATCGACTATTGAATATTTGACAAGGAAGTAAGCCTAAAAGTGTTTATTTGTAGTTTCAATAAAATTACTTGTGAGTCAGATTTAAAAATAAAGTTAAACATTAAATTCTTAACTTTAAAGTGGAGAACCACACGCTCATGTCAGAGTCAAAATCATAACTAACTACGCAATTCACTTGTACAGTCTTGTCTTTGTCACACAAGGAAAAACGATAAAAAATAAATGTGCTAGATTGTGGATTCATTGGGTGACTTGCTCCTAACCGTCTTTAGTATTCACGTTCAAATTCGAGTCAGCGGCAACACAATTCCTGCACTAAGTGGTGAAGACATAACGGCCTACATGTGTAAACTATATTATGTCTCAAGATCTTGCAAGATTGAAAGACGGGTGGTATTAATCTACGATTTGAGGGGTTTCCAATTGGGTGGCATTAATTTTTTGGAAAGTTTATTGGTGTACATTAAATATTACAGAAAAATTAAAACTCTAAAAAAATAAAAAAGGAAAAATATATAAAATTCTCAACTACAGTTCTAACGACGGAAGAGAGAATAAGGTTCATTTACAGGGTCCCAAATAAAACTAAGACGAACGCCGGCTTCTGATGAGTAAAAATATGTTCGTCTGGAAATACCGTATATTATTATTGTTCCATCCGTTTCGTTTGAGAAAAATTAAAAGGAAACTTCTGAGAAAGAAACACAGGTTCGGCGAAAAAACTTAATTAGACTTGACGTCGACGTAGGAACGGTGAAAACTGCGGGTTAAGCGTTGTCGTTTCTGACAGGAGGTAACAAGAAGTTCAAACAATCGTCTGTTCAAAATCCATACTTCCGACTCCGGCTGCAAAAGTCCTTTCACCAACTTTCTCCTCTTGTGCGGCTCCCCCGCCAAGTCGGGCACAATCCACTTCAGGGATTGTTCTCTTTAAGTTTTTATTTTTATATTAGTATTTCCTACAGTCTGGAGAAAGAACTTGAATTTTGCTTGATGAGTTTCCAAACGTGTGGAGATAATCTAAGAATAGAATGATATTTTTTTTTAAATTAAACGCCATTTGAATTTGTGTTTATCCCGGGCGCGATTTGTTGCTAAAGAATGAATTGCTAGAAATATGAAAAAGAAACTGACTGTAAAAAATTTATCTTCCTGGGAATTCTGGGAAATCCTGGGAATTGAACCCAGGATTTTTGTTCATTGGACTATTTGCTTAGCCTCTAACCCAACCGATCCGGCGTAGCAACCAGACCAAATATTTTTTGTCTATTAATGTATTTAAATGCATTTAGTATATGAATCATCACTTGAGCGTTCAACTCCCGACTCCAAGTGTGACCGTCCCATATCATTTGAAAGTACGCAATTAGGAAGGCAATATTTTATTTTGTTTTCTGATTTACTTATCTGAAAATTTTTCGAATGAATTTTCATGCTGAAAGAAAATACTTTCTCATTGGACAAGTTTCGACCCCGTGTCATAATTCGTGGGAATAGACACCGTGCTCACTTAACTACGATGTTCGGAAGGTTAACTTTAATACGATTATGAAGGGAATTAACCAAGACTAATTAATATTTTCCCCCGAACTCCTCGTGTCATAATTAATGGGAGCTGATAATAAAATCATCTTATTATGTGCATTGAAAATTAAATAAAAGTAACGATTTTCAGAGGTTAACGCATGTTACACATATCCCTTTAGCAGAGAGCCGCGGCATTTCTGAGTCCCATCGAAAAAGCTTCGAAATAGTAATTCTAGTTACCGCTAGAAACTAGAGTAGAAAATGCCATATTGGTAGAAATAAAATATGCACAAGTACAAGTGAGTCAAACTCGCCGTCAACCGATTGCGCTATGGGAGACTACGTTGTTATAATTTGTAGAATGTGTAATGAGAGCTTCAGTATGGAATATTGCGTCCCAGGAACTGAGAGGTAGAGGTCATTGAGAAACGACTAGTAATTTTTTCTTACATTATCAACACGCTTTCTAAGTCATCCTAATATAATTTTCTGGGAAAACTTCACTTTTAAGGTTATTATTATGTTCAAATAAAATAGTTGTAAACTAAGAAGAAGTCGTACGAAAAAATGTTTCGAGCATTGTCCGTTAGGTTGGCCTGGTGCAGCGCTTGCTCCATTCGATATAGGCTGGAATCCTCATTTGCTTCCAAAATTCGTGAAAAGCGGGACGGACGGACAGACAGACAGACTGAGCATTCGCAATAAGTCATTTACTCCGTATGTTACGTCGCACGACTTAATAATGAGGATAGTAAGATTGACCTTCCAAATTGCATAGGTATAAGTCAATTACTTTCAATCACGCACATGCGCCAGACTGTCCGGTTTGAAAAAAAAATAAAAACTAGTTTTCGTTTCGTTGTTCTATGAACTGTATTGCATAGTTATAAGTTAATTACATTCAATCACGAACATAAGCCAGAGTGTCCGGTTTGTAAAAAAAATAAAAACTTCGTCTTGTTTCGTTGTTCCATTCACCAAACAGGAATGAACAGTGGTATTGTGCATTTAACACCGACGCAATATCATATGCGGAATTGACCAATTTGGATAGTAGTAACAATTTTCAAGACAAACAGTGAATACAGAAGGAAACGTTCAGAATTTATAAAAATCCTTTACGGTGAAATTAGATATGAGTTTATTTATTTTCTAAATTCAAATTAACCAGCAAATTGTGTGGGACATAAAATCTTATTGTGACTCTCGTAGTACTCACCGCAGTAATAATATACAAACGGAATTGAATATTAATATGTCAGCCGCATAAGTACTTCCGCCGCCCTGCCCCTTGATTTGATTCTGTAGGAATAACCTCAGCGGTAGGGAGACATATGAGCCAAGGTCTGCTGCCAAAGCTGGAAACTGTGTCGACGCCCATCCAAATAAGAAATTCAAATTTGCCTTATCAGGAATTGAAAGTCGATCCGCACACTCATGTTGCATGACTTACAATGGATTATGATGTAGGATGTAGAGGAACTGCTGCATATTGGCGTTTTCGGAATTAATTCGACGGAGGTGGGACACGCAAGATTACTACTTCTGACCTCAGCAATTTCGATTATGAGTACTTGGAATTTGTGGTTGGGCTTCGTTTTATGCCCAATTGGAATTGTCGGGAATGTACTCAACTTCATTGTACTTACTCGACCAAGCATGAGAAGCAGTGTCAACATCATTCTCACCGGGTTGGCAGTCTTCGATGGGGTTTTTCTACTGGCGGTATTACCGTATGTAATCCATCGCCTGGTGCCTGACTTCTACCTATTTTCACGCCAGTTTGATTTGCTATTACTATTCGCGATTCTTACGGCAGATGAGTGAGTGGTTTGTCAGACAACTTTGTTTTGTTCACTCGAAACAGCAAGATAATTAATTTCTTGGCCTTTGCGCTCAGCCCAATAAACTTGTGCACCTTCCTACCATATAGTGTCCATATCACTTGTACCAACAAAGTCCATGTCTTCATTCAGTTTCGAAATAAAAACTATTGGCAAAACTTTGGAGTCACCCGGCCACAAAATGTATATCTCACTTTTGACATTCAACCCTAACTTCCTATTCAACTTTCATTAACCTCCGCCAAGTAATGCCATCAATCGCTGTGACCCGAGCTCACACTTCACCAAGACCATCGGGACACCATATCGTTGCCAATTTTGAGCAGATCGGATAAGCTATACCGTCATTACATTTTCTCGCTTTCCTGATAGCAGTTGCAAATCTTGTATATGAGAGAGTTAACTAGGGCTAAAGACTTTGGAATATATCAGCAATATATTGACTGTTTGAATTTGTCTACCAATTGTACAATACATTTATTTGTTTTAAATCCAGTTCAAACCGGTTCAATTTATTGCACCGTGGCAGTTTCTGTGGAACGATTCCTCGCGGTTTACTATCCCTTAAAGGCCAGATCCATCTGTACAAGGCGAAGATCAGCAATCGTCGTTTTATGTATCCTTCTCTTCTCTACATGTACAGGGATCACGTTCAGTTCAGTTCTACTCACCGAATTCAAATCGGTCGGATTGGATTCCATAATCATTCGATA
>JAQFYE010002822.1:0-16911 GCA_034694305.1 Protaphorura glebata
AAAGGATCGAGAGTGAGTGATCGAGTTGTCGTAACCGTTTAAGGAATTTTTATAACGATCAAACTATCCCTTTCATTTTCATTTATCCGAAGTGAGATGAGATGATATTGGAAGGGACTGACGCTTTTGGAGTGTGCCGGCAGAAAGTGTCTAATATATTTTTGAAAATTGCGCAAATGTCAGGACCATTTTTGCATTGCAATGAACTTTTCATATCAAACTACCAAAAGAACGTCAGGCAAAAAGTAGCCGTTTTCTTGCCATTGACTTCCTGGATAACTTTTGTTAAGGTTATACCTCGAAAAGTCTGACCATTTCTGGGTCAAATGCTTGTGACGTCATGAATACGTCACGGAATCCTATATAGCCTGGCAAAGTGCACTTGCCCCTGTTAAGTATCAAGTTACTGCTTTATTTTTTGCAACAAGGAATTCTGTGGTTTCGTCAACAAATTTGATTAGATTGGTAATAATAGTATCGAATTCAGATGATCCCAAATTGTTGAATAATTATCAAAGTAAAGATGTTTGATAGAGAGAAATACCATGAAGAATTTGGCAGATGAGAATTGTTGTGTTGGCGTTTGTTGAGTAAATTGTAAATTCAACAAGACTCATGAGCCATGACATGACTCTGTCTAAAATTCATTGACTCTTATGAGTACACACCAGGTAATCTTTCCAGTTTAAGCCCAATCAATAGAAACACTTTTTGGGATTTCCACGAACTAGAAAAAATTAATGTACGTCGACACAATTTCTACGTAATTGAGGAACACGTACTCAACCGCAATGTTTACACTTGCAAGTTTGCAAAATGTAAAGAAAATGTCCCGAATGGGTCGTATTATGATAATTTCCACATATTGTGTGTTTAAACTTTCCTTCTACATTTGCGGTAAGCACATTAAAGATTATGTGAAATTTTATTATGATAGCTGCCAAACTGGCTATGACATTTCAATAAAAAATCATCTAAATAATATTTACACAGATCTGACAATTTTGAGTTATTTATCTTTGATTTGTAAATTTTCTCACGATCCAAATCAGTTGAGCGGATCGGATAGCGTTTAGCGTGAGAATTTATATTAGAGAGTTTGCGCATTATCTATTAATATGACGTACACCGTACATACACTTACGCATGTGCACAGGAAATGGAATCTAAATTTTAGAGTCTTGGACTACTTCTCGTAATTTTCAATCAAATATATTAAAAATTGACCGAGAAGAAAAATTCTGCTGAATATATTTTCTCCGAAGAGACAGAAAGCAAAAGCAAAGCAAAGGAGAGCATGGACTTAAAAACTGATTGTTCTTTTAAATTCAAAGAAGTCCCCAACGGAGCCTTATAAGGTTTGAAAAAATCATCATCTTTGGTGTTACCCCTGCTCTTTTGATGTCAACTTGGACTTACGAACATACAAAGTGTTGAACATAAAAAAGTGGTAAAAGTCAGCCCTAAAGCTTTTAATCCTTAAAAAGCTTACAATACAATACAATCCATCGACTCCTCACACTCATAAATAATAATGTTGTAAGATAACACTACATGAACTCCTTTCCACACCTTTTTGGCTCAAATACAATATGACTTGGTTATTTTCCATCTCATCTCTCCACATGAATCCGACCGTCCAAACATGCATTGGGCACCCAAGGAATTTTAAAATGAAAACGAATTTAATCTCAATCATAATAATAAAAAAATATTATTATTTATTTGCTTCGCTCGGTCATTCAGATTCTCTGAATTTAAAACCAGCCTTGAATTTATCTTACGCAAAAATTTAAACTTATTTTGAATACAATGCATCATAAGAAATAATTACTGTTGACTGTGCACTAAAAATTCTAGCAAAATTGTATTTCGTAACTCATTGTTCCTTGGAAGTGGAAGTCCTAAGAATGCATCCCTTGAAAATTATGAAAACCATTATGTTAACGGTTAGTTAAATGTGTTATAGTTTTTAAGAGGCTTTGAAAAGTCAATTTTTGCGTAATGTGTGGATGCTTGATGGTTTGAAGAAAAAAAAAGAATGGATATTGTCTCCCATTGTGTTCCCGACATAATAAATGGAGTGAATACCCACACAATGAGAATTATATGACTTTTGCACGTGCAAAAAAAATATGTAACAGTAACAGTAACCAGAGGAAGGAGCAGCTTCTAGTTAGTCCAGTCTATATATTTTTATTATTCAATTTCAATTCAGTCAGTCGAGTGCAACGAGTATATTGCAAACGCGATAATACGTACAATCTCTTATAAAATATGTATGTGTATGTAATATGTTGATGGACCAATAATATTTCGCAAACAATCAAAATACTATAAAGAAAAGGATGAATTGACGGGGAGGTTAATCAGCGTCTCACTCAATGTTACGTCTACGGCTTCTATTCAGATCAGAATTTCAATTCATCTATTGTTTGAGTCATAACTCCTTCTACCGGTGGGATATTCCAGAATCGGATCCTAGGTCGATTCATAACGAAGAAAAGTTAAAAGCTATGACTCAAGCGAACTGAAATGTGTATTCACGATTCCTCATTCAGTTTCTAGTGCGACTCGTGGCATTGATTTCAGATCCAAAATGTACATTTTACTGGCTCGAGGGCCTACGAAAGGAGGCAAGTTTCATTCTTTGGTTTTTAATTAACAAACACCAGGTCAACGGATGTTGATTAATCCTCCCTGTGATTTTAGATGAAATTTTAAAACATTCTAGTAAAGCAGCCAGTAGTCAACCGGTTTTAATCGCCGATGAATCTAGCGCTGAGAAAAACGTGAGTGAGTCTATAAATCTCCACTTCAGAATCTTATTCAGAAATTCTCAAGACGACTTTGAGTAGTCGATACTCGTAACTTTCAAAATTACTAATCAAGTGGTTTGTGGATATTTTAGAAACCAATTGCAAAACTCCTTTACATTATTGGGATGTTTTTGGCCTCGAATTTCTTCATGTCACCGGGGACGTTCACGTTTGTCGAATTATAAAATTCCATCTACTCATTGTTCCAACTACTATTAGCACTGATTCTCTTTCAATATGAACATATAAAGTTGATAAACCAATGACATTTTGCAACAATCCAAATAAAGTGACGGAAGTATTGATACAAAATCAGCGTCTCACTCGATGTTACTGTTCACTTCTATTTAGTTTCATCTATCCCACTCTCTGGATTTTCTAGCATTTACCTAATTGCTTATGTCGCTACGACATATACACGAATCAATTGTTTGAAACAATTAAAATTCTAGACGGAATCAGAATTTGTAGCAGGTTTGGAACCTTAGAACCCTGGACAAAATATTGTGTTCAATTTCAAGCTCAAAATAAATGTTTGCCGTCCAAAATTTTCGAACACGCAGCTTAGTTTGTTAATATGAGAGGGATCGTGGTCATATATTGCATTCTTGTTATCGGAGTCACAGGAGAAGCTGCTAAAGTAGTATGGATCATAAATTCGAATTTTAAAATTATCATTCTTAACTAAAAACTTCCCATTTGAATTTAGGATATTTATAAAGGTTGCGTTGATGACAAGACTTGCCTCGGTCTTCCAGTCAGTCAAACTGGTTGTGTCAAGAGCAAGAATTGTCAGCAAATGGTCACTTATATATACAACCCGGTGGGGCCAGGAGCAGTCGCGGCGGACTCTAAAGTCCAGTCAGAGATTAAATTTGAGTTATACTCAAGTGACGCTACCAAATATGCAGCGGTTGGATTTTCAAATGATAAGGAGATGGTGGGCAAGATATTCATAATATTTAAATTTGGCGTGTAAGGCAATCAATGATCGTATCGTACGAATTTTAGGGTGGAGATGCTGTGATCAAGTGCTTCAATGATGGGAAATCTGTGCAAGTCGTGCTGTCAGAAAATGTGGATAAATTTAACATGAAAGTAATTTAGATTCGATTAACCGAAAGCGATTCGAATTCTTTAATTGACGAAATCGACTATTGATATTTGAATTTATTTCCTTCACGTTTTCTTATAAATTAGATTCCTGTCCAACAACAGATGAAACTAAAGGCAACAACCAAGTCAATGGCAGATGGTAAATTGATTTGTGCATTCAGCCTTCCAGGAAGGTTTAAAGCGGGTGACACATCCATAGATTTTAACGGAAAGTACTATATATTGCTCGCTGGTGGCCCTGTGACTAAAGGTATTAGCTTTGTTTCTAATTTTAATTATACCTCGCCCATAATAGAACACAATATAATATTTATTTCGTGGATGAATTTTAGGTGACATTGGAAAGCATAGAGATAAAATGGCCAGTGCCAAGAAAATTAGTATCGCTAATATCGCCAGGGATATTGAGAAGGAACTATCAAATAGTGCTGATAAAGATGTAAGTTCTTTAACATATTTTCCATATAAAGACCAAGCACCGATGATGTCATATCAAGTGTCCAGCCTGAAAAAAAAATTTGACAAATTTTGTCGTAGAAATATTTTGTTAGAAATTGTTGATGTTATTTTTTGTTTCGAATTCCAGAAAGCAACGATAGGCCTCCTTCCAGTGATTAAAATTTATTTGGCCCTCATCTTTTTCATGCCGATTTGAAGATACTCTTGTTTCCTGAGAACCGAAAGGCTCTAGTAACACACTATTTTAGTGTTCAATGCCTGGAACTACTACTCGAATAAACACTTCTCATGGAAATCACATAACACGACAACTTTTATTGGCAGTAAATTAATTTCACTAACAAAATATTGCCTTCCAGCATTATACTAAATAGGGTAATCCGGTTTTATACACGGGACTTACACAAAATTTAATTTATATTCTGGTACTGTTGTAGAATTGGTAGCCATAGATTTCTACAAAATATGAACAAAATCCCACAGAAGCCAAAAAAGAGAAGTAGGGTGACTTTTGTTACACCAGAAGTTAAGAAATAATTTCATTCGTCAGGTTTTCCTTCAATCTGGCGTCTCATTGAGATGATTGCTCGTCACAATCAACATATCAACAATTTGAAGTAAAAAAAAACTTGAAATGTCTCACCAAAAATCAAACCGATTAATTTGCCATCAAAGTCAAACTAGAGCAGAGTAGTGAGGACAGGGACAGATGCTGAGGTTCGTGACTCATGTGGGATTATAAAAGACAAAAGCTCCAAAAAAACCAACTAGTTCTTGTTCTCTACTGGATTTCTAAACATCTTGCCTACTCTCATAATGGTGATCGGGAAACGGATTTTGAGGAGTAGTTTTTTAAGCAGTTAGTTTGACTTGAAAGGCCCATTTGAATTTTTTCCATATCCAAATCTTATAACATGAAGATGCCAATGGCCTGTCACATCTTGATAAATAGTCTCGGAGATTATAATGTACTCAACCCTTGCAGGGCAATCCCAATCCCAACCGCAATGGAATGTATTTCTTATGTAGACAATGTTTTGATTCACAAGGAGCCAATTTAACAAGTAAAAAATTAGACCAGGCCAATTCTTTGTGAGGTTTAAAGTTACTATTATAGTCATTAGAATTCACGCTACGAATTATTGGCTCGTTTGCCTTAATTATATCAACGAGGTGACTTTTATCAGAAGAAGTTACACTAGAGGCCCCATCGGCCCAGATAATTGAACCAAATCTCTGAGGGCCAAGTACCGTGTGAAAAAACACCCGTACAAGGAATTGGGAAGTGGGCCGACCAGGAATTGACACCGGGACGTGATGAATGAAAGCCCGGCGCTCACTACGCTGACTTAACACAATAGTTTTACATGTGGAATTGTTTCCTTGTGACCGATCAAGATTTTACTGAAGGAGCTAGCTGGTTGCAGCTTCAACGCAACAAACTGATATAATATGTTTTTTTTGTTACATTACATTATTATAATGTGGTCTGAATATTTGGGAGCTGATATACAGAGATGACTAGGATATCCTCTTGTCCATCCAAAGGCTAAATGATAATTTACGTCTTCTTGAGGCTGGGCAGGGTGTGGTAGCTTAAAAGTTTTTGAGAAACTGGATCAAGTAGTACGGACAAGGTGGGTCCACCCTCATGAATCTCTACGTCTCACTGCGTAACCACCTCATCTCTTCCCATCATCTTTTTCCTCATCATCATCAGCACAATTACAATACAAAATACAACCTCCACCTGTGCCCGCGAATTACACATTTATGTTGTATTTCAAGAACTTAATCTCAATTTTGCGAGGATTTAAAAAAATTTGCAGCTCTAGTCTTCCAAAATTCTTCAAAATTGATGATCTATCAGTTTTAGTTCTTGCCCCAAGATATTTTGTGATTTCGGAGAATATATTAAGTCAATTTGAGCAGCCAAGCCCTAATATCTGTATTTTGAGCCAAGTTCATGAATCCGATTGCAGAAATATTCGCCAATTGATATTCTAGGGCAGTTGTATTTGGATTACCACATTATTGAGCAAAACTAGAGCGAAAAAGTCTATGCTTTTGCTCAAACCTTCATGCCAAGCCAAATTACATTATCTGGTCACCTATTTCGGAAATATCTGCAAAAATTAAATTGCAAAATTGATGCCAACTATTTCGCAGTTAAAATCCGTTCGTTTTTCCAATTTTCGTATGGACATAGAGTACAACCAAAAAAATCATGGGCAGTTTAATTCTGAACCGAATACGGTAGTCTCTAGAGAACAAGCCGAGGCTAACTTGTAACATGACTTATTGAAGATTATCCAACTGCTGCGTATCTCTTAATCCATGATGCACATAAATATTTTGATACCATTACGTGAGATACGACGTTCGGAAATAACAACTTTGGGACAAAAAGCACTGGATTTCTGGTATGAGTGCTCAAATGCTAAAAATTTCGACAGTATCCCACGGAGACAGAAAAATAAAATCCAATTACAAAAGAGCACGTCCACCCTTTAAGTGGGCGCATGGAGTGATGTTTGCAAAATTTTGGGAGGCATCACATTGAAGATTGAAGTGACTTGATTCGGTAGTTAGTTAGAGATGTTATACATTTATTGTTAAGTGTTAAATAATAAGAAGACAAGACAGAAGGAAGGCAGCGGCGCATATATTATCTGATTTACATTTATGAATTGCGAGGAGTTAGATGAGATCTGCAAAACTGCTCTAGATGAAGGGATGGATATGTTGGAGTGAATTTGAAAATGGTCGTTTGTGGTCACTTTCTCTCTTTTACCTCTTCTTCTTTTTACATGCTCTCCTTTCCTCCTTGTTTTTCATACAACATGCGTATGAAATGAACATCAGACATGAGCTTTTATTTACCAGATTAGATAGGAGCAATTAAAGTCCATGTACACTCTACTCTACAAGTGAAATCTAATGTGATTTCATCTGATGTCTTTCAATCAAAATTACGTCGGTTTTTTGTTTGCATGTTTATTTTTTTTCCTGAGATGCCCTATCGCATCATAATATTTGTAGATGAATATCCACTTTTTATCAAAATTAGAAGTTTAAAGTTAATCTGTTAATGAATGTGAGCAACTTGCTAGTGTACTTTGCTCATATTTCAGTCGGATTACACGGATTTTCTACTTTTTCACTTCTATTCTTATTAGCATCCTTCCTTGGATTCACACGAACCCTGGTGTGACTGTTTTACATTCCAGACGCAGTTCATACGTAGCTTCTAGCCATACTTCCTACTGAATTTCCAACAATATTTAAACTTTAACAAAGCCAATAAAAATGGCCATTATATAATTATTCTACATTTTTTAACAACACCAGAGATTTTGGTCTAAATGTTTGACTACTTCTATAGGTTTTAAAAATCACGCGTTTTATGTACGAGATAACAATTTCCGTAATTTTAATTTTGTTGGCCGTGACTTCAGGTCGATTCACGCAGGACCCTACAACGATTAAAAGTGGAAGCGACTTCTACAAGTGTATAAAGTTTACAAACATTTTACAATTCCTGGTGCGCCTCAAATTTTAAATGCTTCGTCTCTTGATGTTGCTTAATTGATTTCTGCTGAGTGATTCGAGTAATTTACTTGATTTGTTGTCAAGTGCAGGACAAGGTGTCCATGAGTCGTAGTCGGTATTCTACACATGTTTCGGTGTTGACTCTGTGTGTTTTTGATCACCAATAAACATGATCGTAAAAACAAATGATGGGATGGGAAGGAAACGTGTTAGTGCTAAGTTTTCCCTTTACGACCGTGTGGGCAGTTTGAGAGACAAACAAATGATGATGAGGAATTAATAAAAATGATTAGCTAGGAAGACCACATGAGATGGGGAAAATGCGTGTAGCAAGCTCATCAACTTCCATTTCCATATGAGAACGAGAACGCTTGACTAGGTAAATTACTGTTCAGGAAGGCAATTACTAATGGGTGGGGCAGCAGGTAGGTCAACTATGCGTTACCGACAATCGGTGATATTAATGTTCATTATTGAACTTTTCAAACTAAGGATGACTTCAACGTATCATCTGTGATATAGTGAGATACAATGAAAGGTGTACAAGTCATCAGTAAAGTGGCTGCGACGCACAGGTCGTGGTCGGATTTGACATACCATAACACGTATGGCCGTTTAACCCAGGTGGGGTAGCGAGAACAGATTTCATTCTAATTGCACTCGACATTAATTGTGTAAAATCAGGTCTAGTTTGTCGGCATTTTTTTAGATTTGGTTATATTTAAAGATTTTGGATGATTTCAGAATTTTAAAACTATAGAGTATAATAATACCTCTTTATTATGATATTTTCTGTGAGGGCCCTCCTAGTCGAATCCGCATAATTGTAGTGATAATTTTTACTTACTTTGTATAAAGATTGCCCTTCTTTTCAAAATATGCTAATGACCATACATCGACAGATTTATTTGTTTTCAAACTTTCGGAAAGTCGTACCTTCTAGTATATCTGTGCTCCAATTACTAAAATTCTTGATATTTCTATTCAGCTATGGTCATTCGTCAGTCATCGTTATACAGAGGTTTCACTTAAATATAACGTCTACGATACACCAGAGAAACCAACCCCAGGATGCGAATGAATATAATAAAATCCATGAAAGATTCATAATCCATATTATATTAAATTAACTCGCTAACGCGCAATTGTTCCAAAACTTCATAACCATTAAGATTTTTCAAGTGTCGAATTTGTGCTTACCTTATATGATCAGAACAGTTGTACGTGTGAAAAATTCTCAACTTCACTCATCACTTGTTCCAAACCCAAATGTCCACGCAATTGTTTCACCGCAAGATTTTAACCCAAAGGAAGAAAAATTGTCAATTTCAAAAAGAAAGCAGGATGGGATAAACCACAAAAGTTCATGTGTGTAGAGCAAAATTAGGAATCCTCAAGATTTTGACTGATCCAACTGTCACTGTTTTAAACTCTTCATTTCAATTCAAAAGTAAATCACAAGAGAAGATAGTTACAAAGTTACAAGAGGACATAAATCACTATAATCTCAAATCGATAATCCTTTATGCAATTTCAAAAAAATATATATAATTTTCTCTGTTAATTTCTGACTTGAGTTTTGACTAATCCGAGTGTATTTTAGTTTGCATTCATATTGCAAGTATGATGTGTATTTCGTAGCACCTTGTTTAAGCACTTGTAAGAGTTTACGTGTATTTTGGACAAAACACTTTCATATCAATAATTTTTAAATTGTCGTTTTACAAAAATAAATATAAGTTTTCCAAAGTTTCCGTATTTACAGGAATGAACGCCCGTAAGGGAAAGTCACACTAGGAGAAAGCCCGATGGAAAAAATCACGCATAAATCTCATGCACTTTTTCCCTGTCGTTCACTCGGTGAAAATCCAATCAAGTTTTTTAAAAAGCCTTTGTATTCGATGCAAATTTTATCCGAACGTCCTTAAAATCACAGCACAGTTTTTTAGCACAAGTTTTCAGGAGTTCATAAAAAATCGGTTCTTGGAATTCCTTTATTAAATTGATTTGTAGAATTCCGATAGTTCGTTGGAAAAACGGGATATTTTTTTGCTCACTCAAACTATTCCAGTATTTTTAGACATTTTGTCTAAAATTTCAAATTACGAATTTTTGAAATGAATTCAAATTACGAAAGCACTTTTTCTTTCACTATTTTCGTTTTCGCTGTTCAGTTCACTCAGAAATCGGAAGTTATTTCCGATGTAATATGACAAATTCTTCTTTGTATTGTTGTTGTGACAGGACTGAGGAAGAAGAACTGGAAGACTTGACGTAATATAGACTAGTCAAGAAGTTTTTAAAAAAATATGTATTTTAATGAAGTGATTTGGAAACAAGAAGGGTTATATGAGTAAGGTACTTGGTACTTAAACGTTTCGTAGCTCCTAGGGATGGACTTATGTTTTAAGAAGTGAATTATGGTAATAAATGTATATCTTATTAATGTACAAAAAAAAGGGTTTTGGACAGGAGAAGTGTGAGAAGGATTGTGTACAAAGAGTGAAGTAGATCTGGAGGTTGAAGCGTTGAGGTAAACTGGAGTAGTAAAGGAAAATGTGATGAGATGACGAGGGAAGGATGCGGCTTGGTTCACTCACATTTTGACACACTGAGATACACAGGGAGGACATGGTGGACATGGAAAGGATCAAGTGCTAACCTGCCAATCACCGAACAATTCACTCTCAGTACCGGTGCTAGTGAGTTTTACAATGTGGGCCAAATTATTACAGCTTGACATCTTTCAGTATTCTGCATTGCGAGATTCCTGGCTATTTTGACGACCATTGCACCTAATTTGTCTTTTTGTCAATTCCTCCCAATATGAGAAAATTCGGAGAAAAAACGTTGTGGATTTCAGTAACATGTTTGAATTGCACCCGTTTTAGCGAAGTGGTGTACGCAAATGGAAATGGCGAGTGCTCGATCCCTCGAGCAGACAGTGTAGTGTGATTTACAGAGGTCTTTCTCCACCGGAGTTGTCCAGTACTGCTTCGGGTACGTTCATTGGGCAACAGCTAACAAGTTATCACACGAGAATTACCGATTTGCCTACTAGGGTAAAGCAAATCAATTATCATACATGTTGTTCTGAATGCTTTGGAATATCAAATATCACGTCAATAAAAACCCAAAGCAAACCAAGTCATAAAAATCCGTAGGTGGGCCCACTTGGCCAACAGGTAGAACTGGGACTGGACTAACACTCACCTCACCCCTTTCTTTTCTTCCTAAGCACGTAGAGATCAGAGGAGAGACATTTCACTACTTGATCTTATTATTATTATATTATATGATTTTACTATTCCTTGTTTTATCATCAGTACTGATCGTCGTCACATTACGCTGGTTCCTTATGTCCAATATTCTTATCCAAAAAAGAATTTTTATTCTTTACCTCACCTCCCTCGGACTTTACTCTATATATGTGTTGCAGATACCGAGTGAATTCAAGAAAATTTTAAGTTGGGGAATCCTGATTATCCGTACAAACTCTATAATTAATGTAAGAACAAGAAGTGCGAGTGCTTGACAAACTTAAGGATGAAGGCAAATTACCTCTAAATTACCAGATGAGACAATTGTCACATCAGATAACTAGTTCGCGTATATGATTTTGAAAAATTGCTTTAAATTTCTGATGGTTGGGCAATTTAAGATACCATAATCTGATATTTGGGACTTGATCCGAAATTTAAAAATAATCCGAGCCTTATAAAAAGACAGACCTTTTTGACCACTCATTAGTTTGTTTTTGTTATTGACTTGATCCATATATTTCCTGCGACACACAGACAAGATGCACACGCCAAGATCAAGAAAACAGGTAGGGACTTAATGAGAGGTCTTAAGCTCTAATACAGTACAAAAGTACAATGTACTCTCACTCACTGAACCAGCCACCCGTGCAATCATATAAAGAAATAAAAAACACTCCTGCTCGAATTACATCAATTTCTTTAGTCAAAAGGGTTTAAAGGGGTAGTAGAGTAGTAAGGCATGACTTAATTATCACCTCAGTTATGCCATATAGTACGGCATTACGGCAAAGGGTTAAAGACTTCAGATCAGAGGTGTAGATTTGAGATTAAATTACTTAATAATTGCAGGGTACGACGCCGTTCAAAAATAATTTCGAGTTGTAGATTCTACATACAGTAAGGAAAGTTTGTATTATAATGAAGTGGTAAGGTTCTACAATCTTCTATTTCTGTCTCTAGTTGCAGGAATAAAATATGCTAAAATTAAACGGTCTACGAAACTTATTATATTAAAATTGTTATCTAATCGGTCCGTCCTATCATGGGGGTGCAAGCACTTTCATCTCTCGGCGCGGCGTGTTAACTGCTTCAAAGAGGTCTTCCATTAATAGCTTTTCCATTCAGGATTTGTTTGGTTAATTTCTTTCATTACGGCCAATAATTTTGGAATCAGTTACGACCCACTGATTGACCCTCGGTCAAATGGACATCGCTATAACAAATCCAAAATTAGACATAATGTTTTGCATTACTGTATACAAAATTGTAATTATCGTTTAATTTTTGGATTATTGTATAAATAGATTTCAGCAAATTTTAAATTCGTTTAAGGTTTTCAAACTTTCGGAGTTTGAACGGAGATCAGAACGGGATACACCGCTACGACTTACGGAGAATAACATAGTAGTTCATCTGGAAAGTGCAGGTTAGATTCCCTTGGATTTTTCAGGCACGAGTAGGACGAATAGCGCTAGAATTTGCAATTTCCTTCAAATTTGGATTAAGGAAGGTCTCTGTCACGCTTTACGCCTTGTGATATATCGATGAATGGAAACGTCGGGAATAATTAAATCTACATTGCCAAAATTTTGAAGCCGTTATGGCCGATTCCATCCAGAGTAGAACGGTGAACAATTTTCGGGTTTTCGTTCCCGAATATTATCAATATGAAAAAAAGTCTCAGAAGAATAATGAATACAGCTGATCACATACAAAATGGATTCGATAACACCAGGTAACAGACCTTCAGAATAATGAATTTGATGTACAATGGATTATTCTTTCTTTCAGGGTATTCAACACTGCGGGATTATAATCTTGAATTATTGTGCGTAAGTGCTATTTTTGTGCGTAGCCTATTGAGTTGGTCTTTTTAACTTCTCAGAGGGCTTTATTCGATTGCAGCACTCACTACATATCTCAATACATACCCCAACGCACCATGTCCACGTATTTTCCTGCCGTGAAAGGTCAACGGTGGCCATCAATTCAAATACTACAAACCTACTGTGCGTCATTAAATGTCATTTCCTTAAGACTTGAACAAAAAAAATGGTTAAAGATCATCTAAAACCTTGTAGTCGTAGGAGGTTCGACTAGACTTTCTTGACGCAACTTACTGTTCTTGCCTTAACTAATGCTAGAGAGAGTGAAAGAATGAACAGTTAGATTCATAATAAGCTACACCTCACTTCACACGAGGGACCCGCTGATTGGTGAATGGAATCCTTCAAAAACACAACACGGGGCTGCCTCCTCAAACGCCACACAGGTCACGAAGAGCCCCAATCCAATACAATAATTCCAAACGTCATCCTGATACATTACCTTCTCTTATTCTACGGGGTGGGTCATAACTCGTCCACAATACATCCTATCGTAGTTATGCTACGACACAAATAATGTATGAGCGTTATCAGTTTATTGTTGTACAATGAATCGAAATCAATTTATGGAATTTGAGGAACCGAACTTTTGGAATAGCCACCAACAGAACTTTTGGTACAGCCCCCGGAACACAAGAACCGAACTTTTAAGACAAACCCCAGAACAATGAAGAAATGAACATTTGAGATAACCCCCGGAAAACAGAAGAACCGAACTTTTGGGACAGCCCCCCTGGTCTTGCGATTTCGGAGCCAGAAATTAGGTGTTACAAAAGAATATCAATCAGCAAATATACGTCTTGATGTTCTGAGCTGCTGCACCCAGGTTAGATTAGACTGCAGAGAAGTGCCAATCGTTATGAACTACCCCGTACTGTACAATAATTTACATGAATTTTCGCTTGATGGTTATCCGTACATACCGTATCAAGTTGCCACGCTTTTATTTATCCCATGTATCCGCTGTTCTTTTTTTATTTTCTTCATGAATTGACTTCCTTTTGTTAACCCTGCTCTGAATCTTTTGATAATGATCCCAAGACCAAAGACAGCAAACGGCAGGCTCCCGTTGATTATCCCTATTCGTACTTCGCATTTCGCGCACAAGACAAGGCACAAATATTTATTTTATGCATTCGTCGTGCTTTTCACAAATTATGAATTGTAATTAACCCAGTCATGCTTCTTGCATAATCCACGTCATGGATATTGTAACTTTAGTGGCAGTAGCAGTAGCAGTTTGCAAATCTTTCAAGACAACTAATTTTAAATGATATATTAGTCCTTCAAAATTTCGTGAGAGTAAAACAACTGACTGTTGTGCATTCATAATAATTAAGAAGCCATTAATAATGATCGAAGATTTGGGAATAAGTACAAGGTATATCGAATCACATGCCAGTAATCATAGGCCTAACTGCAAATCGATACAGATTTGACTAACTAATCAATGTGGCGAAGAAGTATAATTTTATTATGAACATGACCTCGGCGGAAGATCATGATCCAGTTTGTAAAGGTTGTAAATTAACAAGTTTCCTGAATTCAGATTCCAGCATTTAGGTTTACTCAAATCTTCGGAGTATCGTAATTTTGGGTTGCTACCTGTTTCCGGTTACTTTCTGGTTTGATGACGTCCTCGGATCCTCAGTAATAGGTCAAAATTACTACTGATTATTCGATTTCGGCCATCCATTACAAAATACATAAAATGTATCGAATTCGCCAATATTCGATCGAATTATCCGTTTAGAATATTTATGACATCATTTCAGCGATACTTGAATTCGTCATTGATTCTTCTCTGCCAATAATTATCTGCAAACAGCACGCGACTTGGGACCTGAAGCTCGTAAAATTACGGGCAGGTCAACGTGACCACCTGTAGAAGCTCCAGGGTAGTACGTAGTATTGGTTACCGTGAACCACCCTTACAATGATTATGATTACTACTCTTCTTGCATCGATGCGGTGAACTCCTTATTATGCATTATGGTACAGATTCATTGAACCTCATTTACAGGGCGTGTCCCTTTCGTCTTCGTTCTTTCCTTCGACTCACTTCGCCTTAATTTCAGTTTCTGTCTCACTCATACTGATCGAAAACTGTGTGTGGGACTTTTAGATAAACGACTCCGCACTGCTGGACACATATTCTATATGGCATTATTATACATTCCATTCCATTTACAAGGTGGGGCAAAAATTTCCAAAAATGGTTTAGCTAAAACTACGATCAAAAATTTCTTTGCAAGAAACTGAGGGCTCGAATCCTTAGGAATCACTCGCAATTGAATTTTATTTGGTTGAACGCAGTCTTAATTTTTAAAAGAACTCAACGCTTGAACGAATTACAGAAACAAACAAACAAACAAAGCATGCTGAAATCTTACGCCGGTAGTACAAGCTTTTTATTTGTGTCTTAGTGCGATTGTGCTGTGCGTAATAGACATGCGTACTACACATAGAATATAAATATAATCTTGGTCTGCCTGACGTTTTCTATTTCTAAACCCTAAACTAGTATTCTTAATTTTAACACAAAAAGAATAATTAGAATTACTTTTGGCCCACACTGTGAAGGTGAGTTCGCCATGACAGTCTTTTGTTATTTCTCAACCCTGCTCAGCTCAATTTTCAATGTTTGTGGTCCACTCGTGAGGTATTGTTCCTCCCGGCACGCGACTATTCTCTTTTTCTATTGTTGCAATTTTACCTTCTTGTCGTGTATCATTATTTATGGGAGATCACAAGTTCTTATGTATTATCCCAATTTTTTTTATAGATGTGAGCAATGAACATGCATGTACAGGTTTAACTATCCTGAAGACATAAGAAGGATTGGGATCGACATGACGTACGTACGTATACAATTTAGAGCAGATTTTGATGTATGGACCAAGAGCAGAATTTAAGTATTGGAAGAATTAAAAAGAATCCAACAATGATGAATGGGATGATAAAAAAGTAGAGTATAATATTCTGCGTACGCGTTATATTCTCTATTATGATCCCGACAACTTACGCAAAAATTTTGCTGTCGAGATGATAATTGTCTTGGACAATAAATAAGTAGTGCAGAATTGCAGTGTGCAATGCAATTGTTACAGATGAAGTGACTTGATAAAAGTATTTAAGTTATTGAGATCAACTCAAGGCGGTTTGCGGTATATATGCAAATGTTGGGCACGAGAAAGGTTGGTTCGTATTAGATCATACTAACAGATATTATTACAGTAATATAGCTTCTTCTTTCACAATTATTAAAATTATTTAATTTGTCCTCCGTCCGTCTAACAACATCAATGTACAATAGAGATGTAAGAATAAAATGCGGTAAGTCGAGCTGTCCGACTTTTTATGTAAGATTTGCATAATTAGCAGTGCATAGTGCATTCACAAACGACATTTAATCATTTTTCAGTGAAGAGCGTTACCACGAATAAAAATTGACAGTACTTTTAATTAAACGATTGTTCGGACATATTAGGATGTCATTTAATTAAAGTGAGCAAGTGCTTAGGATTTCGCCTGTACTGAATAATTTAATAGAATTGTTTTTGTGTTGTACATTTTATTTGTAAAAAATAATCAATAAATTATAGCGGAGACGATTAAGGAGAGAGAAATCCTTATAATTGATCTCTCTTCAAATTATGACGGTCCATATTAACTCATCTTCGACTCCTACAAATCAACAAATCAACCTGTCACTTTTCATAGACTTTTACATTATACTGGGTGAGTCAGAAGTATTTCCCCCTATTCGATTTCATTATTCCGTCGATCGGATTATCCGATTCGACCCGGACATAG
>JAQFYE010002823.1:0-16909 GCA_034694305.1 Protaphorura glebata
CCGTTTCCAATTTTTCGTTTCCGTTTCGTTTCCGTTTCTACCAAGAAACGAAACGAAACGAAACGGTTGGAGCACTAATCAAGAGACAGTTTCCGAAGTTTCGGAACTCGAGTTTGATTCAACTCCGAATTTGACGGTCCAAATTCTCCGAATAAGTAGGTCAGGTGGACTGGTGACTTCCTTTATTTGGAAATTCGAAAAGATTTCATAGCTCTTAGGCTACAAACCTTAAAAATTCTGAAAAAAAATTTGCTTTGGGGACTTCGTATTTGAAGATTCGAACTTACACCATGCAGTCAGTTGGCAGTTGGAAGAAGTTTGCATTATCGCTGATAATGCAAATGGTGGACAATTCAATAGAACTTTCAAAAGAAAATCAAGAAATCAAATTCGTTAAATAGTGCATTTCGTGGATATAAAGTTCAATTAGACGATTAAGAAATTTCAAATTGTATTGTTTTCTTGCAAAACCAGAAAGTTGGTCGCCTTAAACTCTTCAGTGCGTTTGAAATTGTAGATTTCCGACATATTCATTTTAATGCTAAACAATAGAGATTAAATTCTGTTGCATATATCTTTCACTTTATAGTTCCTGCTTTTGACTTATTTTATGTAGTTGAAAAAGATTTATCTATGAAAGCAGAATCATGATCAATTCGGTCACATTTGTAGAAATAGCGTAAATTACTTTATTGCTTATCTTGAGAGAAGTTGACATGGTAGCCCGAAGCTTGGAAAACATTTCAATTTGTTTTTTCACCACTACCAGTAGACACGCTTTAAGACAAGAAGTCTACATTTTTGTCAACTTTTTATATAAATTCAAATTTCTCTCAAATTATGTCTAATAGAACCGCTTTTTTGTCAAAATTTATTTTTGTGTAAACTAAATTCTCTCTTCGAAATTTCAAGTGTATTTGTTGGCTTTATTTTTTTAAAACAAAATGTCTCGCTCAGGAGATGTGGCAGCCATGTTGGATATTCGCTCGGCGGCTATTCTTCAGGATGTCGTGTTTGCGAGCAATCCGTGCGCTCCAGGGGCATCAAAAGTAAGTCTAAGCGCGATTTATTAACAACCTTATACCGTGAAACTTGTAGGCGCGACAATCCGTATAGGGTGACCACCTGTTTACGGCGACCGCCATGTTAAAATCGCTATCAGAGGAATATTCTTGCAACAAGACGATACGTGCTTGAGCGATGTCCAATGTTCCTGCACTCCTGTCAAGTGCAAGTGCAGAATATATCTGAAAAGTGGTCGCCCAATGCAGGTCTCTGGGTATACCTCGATCACCCATAACAGGTTTCACTGTAATAATTACTAGAAATTCAATAAGATCCTGTCTAATATGGCTAGAATATGGGTTGAGGCGGGATTACCGCTTTGTTACTGTGTTAAATTCCGGTTACACTTGCAGGGATCGCGCGGCAAGCTGTTGAGTATAATTTCCGATTATTTTTTCAACATAATATGCTCACACCAAATCTATGCTGATTGACAGGGAAGAAAACCTTCACATCAATTTTATGGACCATACGTTTTATATCCTGGCGATTCTGGCTACACAGAAGATGAATTTAAAAGATATGACAAGACCCGGGATTGGATAGCATGTATCGCTGCAGCCGTGATCACTGGTACCATTCTAGGAATTGTTCACAGCTTCGGAATACTTATACCGTTCCTAAATGTCAAGTATAAAGTCGGTCAAGTCGAGGCCATCATTGTGGGTGCACTGACTTACGCCGTTTTAATAATGGTAAGCTTCTTTAGAGAATACTATTTTGGTTCCCATAAAATCCAATCGACATAAAAATAATCAATATTTGACAATATAGTGTCCGTGTCATGAATTCGGAAATTGGTACTGGTTAAAATTGAAAGTCAAAGTCTGACTTCTAATTTATTATTTGCGGTAATCAGAATTAGGGTGTTGCTTGTGAGTTTGACAACCGAACATTGCTCTATGTATATCAGTAAGAATACTATTTTTGTAATTATCTTTTAGTTTGGACCACTCGCATGCTGTCTGATTAAGTGTATGGGTCAAAGGTTGACCTGTGTCTTTGGAATGTTGCTGTTTTTCATTGGGTTGATGGTAGACGCTTTCCAAATCCATCGAGCTATATTCTTTGTGACTCACATTGTTTGTCTGGGGATTGGTGGGTCACTGGCTTACACTTCGGCTGTATCTTCTGTCGTGTAAGTTATGCATTGTTTTTCTAAGTTTCAAATGACCAGCCCCGAACAGATTCTATGAAAATTATTGTTTCTTTTTCATAGAGATCACTTTAGAGAATCACTTCCGATAGCTGTCGTCATTATTTCTGTATCTTCGCCGATCGGAACAGCCCTTTACTACTCCTTATCGCACTTACTTATCCAATTGGTAAGTCATGTATTCCAGTCACGCACTTTAAAATTTATTTGTGAAGTGGGTACAGCGCGGTCTTGTCATTATAGTTCCAAATTTATGGCCCGGAAAAGTTATACCAGTGGCTACAACTGATTCTGGCAGTTATCGTGCTTTGCATGATTACGGCAACCCATGTATTTCCGACGAGATTACCCAGACATTTAGAAGGTTCCCATGAGAAACCCAGAGGGCTAAAGGTCAAGGAATGCATTGAGAATACGAATCAACCACCACCAGCCAATCGGGACCCTTGCGGGGTTCCACTATCGGAGGAAGACCCTGACGATGAACAGAAATCTTGTAAGTATCAGACTCCATTCTCTTCAGTCATGTCGAAAGTTGAGATATAATCATAGAATATTCAGGTTCCGCCAGGTGGACAACAATTTTTCAAACAATCATGGCGGCGTTAACTTGCAACAGCCTGAGTTACAAATTAATCCAGTGTATCTCGACTCAGGGTCCCAAATATAGTTTATGTATGTCCTATCGCTGGGCGAGGCTGTAGCTTCCTGAATTTTGTGTTTCGAATTTATGGTTTTATAGAACTTTCGCCATATTATAAAACGATTTTGAATGTTTCAGGCTTGTGCGTGTGTGTCATCGACGTCTCTGTTTGGACGGACCTGTCTTTTCTACTCTGGGCATTGATTAGCCTTTGTGCCGTTCTCACATTTTTTATCCCGTACCTCTTTTTGGAAAAATACGCCAGAGAAATCGTTCCGCCGATTGGGCTTGGAAACACGCTTCATTTAATTCTTTGGTATTGTCTGGCTTCACTTATTGCTCGAATCGCCACGATCCTGGGGACTGATCACACCTTCACCTACAACCGTTCAATGTTTCAAGGAATTCTCCTAGGTAGCAAACTCGATATAATATGTATATCGATACTCCATGTATCGAATATATCCTTTATTCATAGTGTCGGCTAGAATGACTGTCTACTCATCAAACCGATTTCTCTATTCTTCGAGTTTGATGTATAGCAAGGTTGATTGGGATTCTAAAAATTAGGCGTAACGTAGCAATTAGTTCTGTATTATTAAATATTTTTTAAAATACACAGTAAATACAAAATTAAATCTAAATTAAATCTCGGCACGTTTGAAACAGGTTCTGGAATATTGTACCTTTTTGTGGCCAACGCTACAACTTTCGGCTGGATAACAGTTTGGGCTTTGGTAGTTGGAGCTATAGAAGGAACGATGACGACCGTGATTCCAAGGGTGACGCTTCAAACGATTCCGCGGAAGTGGATGGCGTCATCCTGGTCATATATCGTGATTATGCATGGTTTCGGAATCTTGATGGGACCGCTGATTGTCGTTTCCGCTTGGTAAGTTTAAGTTGGCCGATTCTTATAATTAGCACCCTGAGGTTTAACAATAAAAAGTACTTTTCGTTTAAAATCGAGGAGATGAATTCCTAAGTTTTATATGATCGTGTTACTTTGACCAAAATAGGGCTGGCACAGCTGGATTTTATGGCGTTGGATTTGTGATGATTGGAATCGCTCAAATAATTGCTGCACTTTTGGCCTTCATCTTACCAAATGAAGAGGACGAAGATGACGAAGACAGTAATTCGTCACCCCAATCCCTGTTGCCACCTCTTCGATCTGACAGCTATTATTTCGGACCAAACAGTTATACGAAACGTTTGGCGGAGTACACGGCTACCCATGGGGGCGCTGGTGGTCGTTCTTTCATTTCGGACTATACCACTTCAGACTGCTGCAAATATTCGGGATTGGACGGATATTCCTCTATTTCTTCGTACACTACAGGCATTGGCAATTGTAGCCTACCAGGCCATCCCTACAGTACGGATTGTCCAATTTGCTCAAAAATTGGTTGCATTCCAGGATGTTGCGATATGGGTTTGCCGGGGTAAGCCTGCAATATTTTCTACCTTCGGCACCACAAATGTGAAGGATATATATTTCGTACTAGTTTCCCAGCAACCTTTAATACTATTATAGCATTGGATCATTATTCACTCCTGAAAACTAGATAGCTTTAATTGGTACGCAACACTGCCATGTATTTACCAGTATTTGATGTGTCAACAGTTTAACATCAATGGGAATACAATCTCAAAGCTTCGGAACAACTGCAGGATTAGGAACTAGTAGCCGCTTTAATCAGTCACCACAAGTCAGCGGATTTGCTGGTACGAGTGACCCTTTCGACCCTTGTCTAACGGAAATGCCGTCCAGCAGTGGGAAATCAAATTTTGGTGCTCCTAATTCTGCTTCCGGTGCTCCAAAATCTACTTCCGGTGATTCGAAAACTGCTCCTGTTGGTGTTGTCAAACCTTCGGTTGGTCCACAGAAACCGACGTCGTCAGATCCTCACGCCGGACCATCGGATGGGACAGTCAAACGGGTCAACATCGAAATTCGACAGAAAACGACGCCAACAAACAGTGTCAGTGCTCCTAAGACGGGACCAAAGCCTAAATAAGTTATAGAATACGTTGGACAATATTTGCCTGGAATAAATTCTGTTGAACGAGATTACCTTATTATTTATTATTATTATTATTATTTTATTTTATTATTTATTATATATTTCGATAAGCGGGGATTTTATATAGCAAACGATATCCTCTTCAATGAGTCTCAAGAATTAGTACCCAGCACATGAGCCCTCCAGTGGCGTAACTAGTATAGAGCACCTCAGGGAAGGCAAGATCATAAAATGTGTCAATCAAAAACGATTGAAATTAGCTGATTGCTACTGGCGCGCGAAGCGCGCAAATTTCTCTCCCTTTCTGATTAGCCTCCGTCTTCCTGACTTCTACCAGTTGAGTAAATCCTGTGGCTGATTCTCTGTTAGTCGCGCGCGCAGCGCGCAAATTTTTCTCACTTTCTCATTGGCCTCGGTCTTCCTGACTTCTACCAGTTGGGTAAATCCTGTGACTGATTCTTTGTTATTTGCGCGTGCAGCGCGCAAATTTTTTATATGTTCTTAAATTTGTAGTGGGTCTCAGTCTTACGTAAAAGTATATTTCACCTATATTTTCGCATTCTCCCTTTAAGTTTAACTGCAAAACGAATCAATCGGCCCTGGACAATATTTTTTTCGGCCTTCATTGAAAAAATATCGTAAGAAGTAGAGAATTCGGCCATATTTTTAATGATTTCACTGCATGTTTATATAAGTACATAATCGGCCCGAAGGGCGGAGAATACAGGGTGCATGGTGATAATAACACGGTCAAGTAAAATTGAAAAAAGAGGGGGAAAGCCAGAGTGCATCTTTTATTTTATTTTATTTTTTATTTTTTTATTTATTTATTTATTTCATCATATGACAACATCCCAATGGGTCCTTGCGTTGTTACAAATATACGCAATGGAGAATGATAAGTCAGAATATAAAATGTACAAAAAAAAATGAACGAATGAAGTAGTGACTGATAATGAGTGATTTTGAATCACTACACAACTGTATGGAAAGCGGCGGTAATATGTTCTACGGAGTACTCTACTCTATCGATACATTCAGAAACTATGACCTGTGACTTGCAACTCTGGCAGCTATTATTTCCCATAACTGGTGTAAACGTTTTTAGGTTACATTTCTAAAGGTTCAGCAAATTTGTTTCGAATTTTGGGCGCTCCCTTAACTGTTCCAGGGAAGGCGGTGCTTTCCCTTATTTACGCCACTGCAGCCCTCGTCTATGGGAGTATCCACACGGAAATGGAGAAGACGTTGTGTAGTAAGACCAAGGCGAGCTAAGACTAGAATTGAATTTGCGTCGAGTAGGATTTGAACCGGCGATCCTTCGAAAGCCTCACGTTCACCACACCGGACCGTACGTATGTTTCAAGCTTGAAAAGCCAATTATTTTAGGCGCAAAAGTCACTTTTCTCTGATTTATTGAACCCAACCTTTTCCCCTGAAATTCTCAAACACGAACATAAGTAACCTTATAGATTGACAATTTTACCAAATTCCAAACTCCACTACCATGTCACACATACAAATTCCAATTAAGAAAATATAAAAAATAATCGTAAAAATTGATTATCAAAAAATCACAAACTGATCGGAGTTTTGATTCGATTCAATTGGGTGAAATACGAAAATTGTGTTGTAGAATTATTTCTTATGGCGGAATTCACACATAAAATAAATGAGTCATGAATTCGCAGAGACGAAGTAATACTTGAGGTAATCGCACTAGAAATTCGAGACTCACATTATTATATCTCAAAGAAATTGTAAATGTAAGGTTCAAACACTTTTGAGAAAATAAGTGTTGGCACGCGCGTCTAGACTTTTAGGAAGATTTTACCCAACAAAATATTGGACCGTTTTCTTTATGGGAATAGAGCAGCTTTTGTACTGTTAACAAATTAAGTATTATACTAAACTTCAGTATCCGCCTTAATATCAGCAAAATGGTCAGCTGAGAGAGATGCAAGAGCCCGGTTGCTTAGAAGTTGAACCATTTCTCCAACCTGAATTCCAATTTGTGGACGAACTTCTTCAAAAATTTCATTCGCATTTTCATTCAGGAATGTATTTATCACAGTGCCTGGTAATTAGGAAAATGAACAATATTAGTGATAAGGTTTAGGAGTAAGATGGCCGTGCAGCGTCGAAAACTGTGAGGAAGGTTTGCGTCTTCATGTTCTCGAAGTAAGCAAACTAAGCTATTTCGGATCTAACCAGACCTTTGGCCTGTGCAGAAATTTTCTACACAAACTTACCCAGTAATTGATCTCCCTGGAACAAATTCGAGAGATGTACTTTGATGGTTTCGATTGTCAAGTCAATGTCCATTTTCTTAATTTGGATTGACTTCAGATTGTTCTTGGCCGAGACACTCAGTTTCCCTTGACCTCTGGCCTTAATTCCACCTAATGATATAAGATAATGTTAATACATTTAGTAAGACCAGTAAGACGATTTATAATACCTGGTATTTACAAAATAGCTCGAATATCGTTAGTGACTCACCAAGATTTAACCAAAATCCGCCAGCACCCCCGATTGGAAAGAAGAATAAATTTCCAGCCAGCTCGTAATTTCCAACAATTCCCATGTTCGGGATTGACAAGTCAAAATCTAGCGTCCGTTTCTTCACGTCAAATCTGTTAATGTTATCAAAATCCAAATTTAATATTCATTCCATGTAAAGTCGATTACATAATGTATCATGAAAATAAAAGAATTCCAGTGAAACTTGTCTCACTTGTCTGCACGGTCAGACGGAAGTACGCAAACCATTTGATCACATCGGTCGCCCAGAACAGGTTTCACTGCGCGAGTCATAATTAAATTCACTTACGTAAAGTCGGATTTGTCAAATGAAGAGAGTCCAGTACAATTCACATCTTTGAATGTAGCCAGGATTTTTATTGGGCCACTGCCATGATGAAATGATACACTTTGCAAATACAAGGGATCCATTGGTGGAAGGTTAATCTCCGGTATTCCAGCTCCCAGGCGGGGTTTCAGATCTTCCAAAATTTGTCGGAGACATTTGTTGATATCAGTATTCCCGTTGTGGCTACACCGACGAATCGGACCGTCGAACTCGAGGTCAATAGTTTTGTTCCCATTTCCGGTGGTACCTTAATTTATTATGAAAGAAGAATCTCGATTAATGATTTGGAGTGAGTCGAACAGTCGAAGCCGTATGGCATACACAGTAGCGAAAACATAAACAAATCAAACGATTTTACACTGACAGTGACAAACTACCTTAAATGTATGGAACAATTAGTATGACCGGACTCAGAAGACTTAGCAGCGAAGAATGCAATCATTTTCGTAGTAAATTAAAGGCGGTATGTTGATATTCTGGAATTCGAAAATTTTCTGAGTCGCTTATTTAATGTAGGTCAATACTTCTAAAAGGTCTATTGTTCCCTCATTTAAAAATATTCGTTTCGGGTACAAAATCTGGATGAAAAGATAAGATAGCAGATGAGGCTTGGTGATATTTGCTTACAGTGAGGTTTCACACGATTATACGACGAAAGTTCTATCTTATTATTGAAACTTCAACCTGAAGATCTCGTGTGGACATTTTCACCCATGAATATTCGCCTTAAACGAAACGCCTAGTTTTATTTATGCCACCCAGTTATATATAAAAAAGATACATCCATTCTTTGACATTCACCCGAGGGTCTGGTCAACATTTGATGCCACCCAGTTATAATTGGACACGTTTAGGATTTAAGGAGCGGTTTTACTACTACCGATTTAATGTAATCTCTGATTACAACTAAATCGAAACTACGGCATATTAGGAAACAATCAATAAAGATGTCGTCATTCAGGTTGTAGTCTATTCTAGTGTATTTATAAATCTTGCTAAATCCTTGAACTGAAAACTTTTAATCATATTCGTTTCTTACCTTACATTAGGTTCGTCTTGGTTGGTCGTTAAGAATTATAAGTACGCTCTTTCACTCTAAATCATGGGCTAACCCATGATCTAAGGTGCAACTAACTGATACAATACAGGTGCGCAGTTGTGAACAAGAAATTCAACATTCTACTTTACAATGGCCGAATTTTAATGGTACCTACGTGTACACCCATTACAATTACACTTGTTTTTCCTTAAATACTTTCACTAACCCATTTCATTTGAGTATTCACACTAATCAAGTTCCCATTCATTTCGTCCATTCAACTTCAACCCAAAAATAAATATATAATTACCCATTCTAATCCTAAATACTAATTGAGACAGAGTAGAACAACCAGGTGCACACTCGAATACATTTCACCTTCAATTAATTTCAATTTCATGTGTACAACTCGTGTGCCGTGCCGTGAACCAACACATCCAGACAGTTAAATGATTTGTTTGTAAACAAACAAGTTGTCAAAAAAAATCCTTTTAATGTTTTGCCATTTTCCACGGCTCAAATTAGCCTTTGTTCCAATTGGGAGCAGGCACGGCACGGGAGAAATGACAGCAACGAAGCGTTGTTCGCACAATATGATTACGCCATTATGGAACATGTGCAAAAATAAACGTAGAAAGTGAATTTAATGCAAAAAGAGTAGATGCGAAAATAAATCTTTACAATCTTTACATCTTTACAATTGTAAATCCTTAAATGCGTGCATAATGACAAAGACGAAGGAATGTCGACGCTGTGTAGAATTTCGAACAAGATTAGGGTGGCACGTACAAAAAGAATGAAGAAATGGTGAAATTTTCTTCATGATTCCAAATGAGTAAGAGTCCTATTTATAAATGACCAACTTCTCGGTGCGTGTGGTCTAATTTTAAGTTACTGGTGTAATTGTAGTAATTACACATTAGTAAGTGAGCAAATCAGAATTAACTAATGGTCTTGCTGTCTGTCTGATGTGTTTACAAATTGAGACTTGTGTGGTCGATTATTCTGCGAAGTGTGATACGCGATGTCGTTGAATATCTTGGCATCCCACCCAAAGCAAAGATCACCAGAATTGACGTTGTAATCGCCACCAGAAAGCACATAGATTATATTGAGTCTAAACTAAAAAAAATTAAACTAAGGTCTTTTGAATCCGATTAACCACATCTGAATCAAATGTTTTGTGATTTGCATACGGGAACAAAGATGACTTTTGAACTTCAAAAATGACTATAAGGCTGAACTGTCAAGTGTCAACCGTGCGAAGCAAGGTTGACTCTATACCATTTCTAAACTTGGTCAAATCCCAAAAACCGATAAATTCGACGTCGAGAGCTTGAACAATTTTAGTTCAGTACAACTGAACTTAATTCACTTGTAATTTTAGTGATGAACATCTAATCAGGACATACGACATGTCATTTATACCCACTTCAGCTGATCGAATGCGAAACTGATGACTGACTGACGGACTACTAATTAAATTCAATGCAAGTGGACGCTTGTTCCTAACCGGTAAAAGGTAAACCAAGAAGTAGGTTACCAGTGACATTTTTATGAACACAGAGATCATTAACTTTTTATTAGATAACCCAAATGCTATGCATAACAACCGCTCGCTCGGCAGGGATGCTTAAACTATAAGGCTTGACGAACACTTTATTAGTAGCCGACATTCCGATTCCGCACAGGCAGATAGGAACAAATAAAGAAGTTGTATATTATATTAAAAATAAATATTATTATATCATTCCAGGAACCTGCATCAATGCAAAAAAATCATAACAAATTACGTAACGTTTCCTTGTGAAAATGATCAATTGAACTTAACTGATTAAACTCTCATAGAAGTTAGAAACAGTTTAATCGAAATGAACTTTCCTGCGTGTTAATTCATAACCACATTTCCGTGAGATTATACGCACATGTGTGAGATAGAGACGATTACGCACTATTTTAAGATGAAAATGTTATCCGTATCCAAATCTCTCACTACTACTAGGGGCACCTTCCCTGGGACAGACAGATCAGTGCCCGGCAAATGGCAATGTTCGGTCATGTCTAACGGCAAATAATCATCTCTGTTCGTATTTTCTTTTTGGTTTGTCAAAAGAAAGGTTGAGTAATACGGATTCCAGTACGGAGAAATCCAAACATTGTCTGCCGGCGGGATCGAACCACGAACCACCAACGAACGTACGGAACGACAGGGACAACCCGTACAACCATGCAACATTGCTACGTACGATGAATAACAGAACAATAAAAATCGCCGAAAGCATTTATTGTGTAAGATTCTTCTCTCGCAATCAACACGGATCTTGCTTGTCAACACTCAAAAGTCAAAACATCAAAAATGACAATGAGTCATGATTGAAAACACGAGTGAAATTCTTTGTCAAATTGTCATGCAAATACAAGACAGAAGTAGGAAGTATTTTGGAGATGGTCAAGTCATTATTGCTATTACATTTAGAAAAAATTATTATTACTTCAACTTCGAAGCGCGTTGAATTAATAATAACCCTCAAGTGAAGAGGACGAAGGAGAAATCAGTCAAGCAAACAACAATCACAAGCATTGAACGATTGAACCATTCACAATTTGCACTAGCAAATAGTATAATTTTCAACTTGTTTTCCGTATGCCAAAGCCTGAGAGGGAATTTTGTGTGAACTGCGAAGGATGTACTTTATCATTACGATTCGCACTTGTAGAAGAAAATGGAGAGATTTAATTTTGCCTTGTAACTCGTTTTGATTACGGCACATCATGGCATACAAGTGCAGAGTGCAGTGTTACGTATAATTATGCACTTTTATTATTATTTATTTGTATTTGATTTGTCTGCTCTTTTACTTCCTTGCCTTTGTCTCTCAGGGAAGGGAAGTAGTGTTAGGAGTTCACACAACAAGTCAGTTCGACGTGTAGCGTTAAAATTAAAATTAAATCATTTTTACATTTAAAACCGGAAAATTATGAAGTAGTAACACGCACGCGAAGGAAGGAAGGAACTGTACATAAGCTAGCCAGCTGCCGACATCGTATTTATTTGCTTCAATTTTCTTCAATTGTATGATGTCGTGTTTATGAAATGTTAACTCTTTATGATCATGTAGGCGTGAAGGGAGTCGCATGAATTTTATTTTTGGGTCAAACGGAATTATAATCCGCGTAGTTCCCACTTTTACATCCGTACAATGATCAAAGTCCGGCTTCATAACTTCCTATTTTGTCATTTGGAACGGAACAAAAAAGCTTATAATGAAGTGGGTCGCAGGAGATCTTGTTAGTAATAAACTAATAGATCTACTATTTACATAATTTCAATTAATGACTAGAAAAAGGATGTTCTGATAATTGACCAATTGGCGATCAACCGCCTACTATGCGTCGTTTGGCTCAAAACATTCACCATAAAGTGCTCAGGATATTCATGATATAAAGTGTCGGACACTTAAGGTCATATGCCACGGTTCGTACATGCGGGACACTCTTCTGTTTCTGGTCATTTTGAGGAATATTTTATGGGTGTAAAATTAATCTCCCAGAACGGTTACACGACACCGCTCGATAATTTTGAATTGCGAAACGATACTTCCATGCAGAAATGTATTCAAGTTTCAAGTGTAAGAAAAATACTCACTGATGTTTAGTTTACATTCCGGACACACTTGGTATAAAATCTAACCTGAAATTGCCCTTGACTCCAAAGCCCTCTCTTTCGTTTCAGACTCCGACACAGTAGGTGTCACTGTCGAGGATGGCACTGAAGATGTTACAACTGGTATCGACGGAGCAGTTGATGTCGAATTATCCTGGAGAATCGTTTTCGGAATCTCTGAGGTCAAATCTGTACTGTTAGTACTTGCAGTACTTGAGGATGTACTGCTGACTACGTCAGTCGTGTTATCTTGTGGACGGGAATGGACAAATCCGGCGAGTACCACCAGAGCGATGACTAGACTTTGTTTTTGACTTACACGTGATGGATTCATTTTTTTAGAGTTTATCAAATATAGTTCAGAATTCTATTATTTTAAAAATTTGAAATATGACCTGATCACATTTAATACAGTTGGAGAAATGATTCTTTCTGGTTTATTTCGAAACTTCACAAAAATCTTTCAAGTTTATGTCGCGATCAGCGTTGACTTGAAACACAAACTAGAAAATGAACCAAGAAACTTTTCACCGCTGATTTTTATATTTATACTCTCATATTATGTTGAAGGGGGACTTTCATAAATGTAGGCCGGCAGGCATGGACAGGATTTACTATTCAATTCACTGTTGACTACTGTTAATGTTAACTGCATGCACGAGAATCATGATTTGCGTGTGCCATTTTACTATAAGGACCACAACAATCGCACAAAATTCGCCTTAAGGTAAATTACATGCGTTCATATACTGAGAATGACAGGTAAGAAAGACTCCACATGGTAAACAAACAACAAAACAATCACTACTTGCTTTTACTTTTAAAATCATTCAAAAATTGTTTACGTGCGTGAATGCTGTGTTGTAATCGTACTGATTTAAATTCGTCAAATGTAATTATTGAGTCCAATAAATTTTAATTAGTTTAGTCTTGCATACACCTGCGAAAATTTAGGGCTAATTCTCTTGATGTTGGTGTTAATTAGTATAATGTTAATTTAAAGGTTAGCCATGTTAATACGAGGCTAAGCTTAAAGTGCACTAACTAATGAATCCGTAATGTAATTATGAAAGGCTAGACTCAAAACTCAATCAATATTTAACTTGACTAGTGTTATAAGTTCTGGTGGGTTTAATATATATCTAATTTAACCCTCGTTTGTAAGTGTCACCTTCAACGTGATCTCGAATGCCTTCCACAACTGTACCTTAAAATTAATTAATCATTGAACCATTCGATTCTTTCGCGACCTCGGCGTTCGTAATTTCTTGGGTTAAAATTTCTGAAATTTCTAAAATTGATATTCTCTGAAACTATTTTATTCTCTACAGACACGAAAACTTGTTTTCTCGATGAAGTTTAACATAAAATCTGGTGTTGGCCATGGCCTGCGGTTTGAAAAAATCTGGTCTGCTTATAATCGCATCGCAACTTCGCAACATGAACAATTGTACCTAGTTTCAAATTTTTGACGCCACAACTCATTGCGCTGTAAATGGATTTCGTTGTCCTTTAAAAATTTTGATAACCATCTGTATTTGTCTGGTTTCTTACTGACCCGGCCGTATGGTCGGGCTTACTCAGAGTTTTTACAAAACGAGAGAAGATATTTTTTAGTGAAGCAAAATTATATCGTCTTTCCTATATATTTTGCACTGACTATATTCTATTTACAGATTTTACTTCCTAGTCAGAGTTAACACACACGCATACGCATGTAAAATGGTTATTTTGGTGACTCATTTCTAAAGCTATTTATAACTTGGGGGCTTAGACCAGATTCTAAACTCAACATTTTTTTTTAACCTCCGCTCCGCATTCTCTCGAGATTCTAATCCTATGCCTAAAACCTTCGACGACCAACCTCGGGAATTGACTAAACAGAACTGTTAGGGACCGTTTTGTATATCAGTTGCTACGTAGTACTAGTACATACTGGCAATAACTGCACTGATTTGGCGACGTGAATAATTAAATCAAACGTTTCTGCTAAAACATAATTAATTGAATTGAGTAGTTTGACCAGCAGAGAATAATCTTGTGGTAAGATCCGTACGACAACGAGAATATCTTCGGAACAAGGCGTTTCAATTTTATTTTTCTGATCAGACCATTAACAATCGTGTTAAAGTCAATAGTTTCGAAAGTTAACTAAGAAAATTAAACCAAATTCTTGGACTTTAATCCTTACTTTGAGGTCGAAAATTATATTTAAAAGAAATTTGATTAATTTTCAGTCTGTGAAACAAAGAATGCCAAAATGGGGGAAAATTTTAAGAGCAAGTTCAAGTCGAATAAGTTGATTTCAACATCTTGTCATAACTCGGACCTTATGAGAATTGAAGGCGGTTCGGAAATAACAGTTTGTTACAACAGTGGATTTCTGAATATCGGTGATAATTTCAAAATTGAGACTATAAGTTTCAATAATGGTCACATTGACATTGGAAATAACTCGAGAGTTTACGCGATTGAGCATAATTCCGGCAAAATTCAGTTCGGCACTAAATGTAAAGTGGATATTGTTAACCACAATACTGGAACAATTATTGCTGGGCCAGGTTCCTTCATTAAAACCGGAAAATACAACAATAATGTTCCGAATACGTCTGGTGGATCAATTCAAATCCTGGAGGATTCTGCTGGAATTCTAACGCATAATACAAATTCTGGAAGTTCGACCAGTTCTAATTTAACGCTGAACTCTACAGACAATAACCAGACACGGCCCCAATTAACTACCACCACAGCCAGTGACTCTAAGGTCAATGTCAGCCGCACGGGAGGAATCCGAATTAGATCAGCAACTTTTCTGATTCCAATTCCAGCGCCCCGTAATAAACGTGGAGCTCCGAATGTGGAAATTCAAAGCCCAGAAGATCCGGCCGTTTGCCCTGTCTGTTGGGTCAACCAACGTGACATGGCCTTTGAATGCGGCCATCTTTGTTGTGAAATGTGTTCCAAGTCTTTAGATTCCTGTCCGTTGTGCAGAAAGGCAATTGGGAAAAGAATAAAATTGTATCTCTAGACTGTCTAGACTTACACTCACAATCAGTGAGTGTTTACCTTAACGCGATAGTGTCGATTGTGACGTCCAGTCGAGACTTATTTTTAACTAACCTTAACATTCATTATAACGGTTCCTCCCACGCGGAGGAACATATTTTATCCTGTAACAATAAAATATACAAGGAGCAAAATTAGATAGTAATGAAATACAAAATTAGATTACGTAATTAGTTGTAATCGATGATTCCATATTGGCATATTACATTCACAAATTACAATTCAAATTACTAGATTCGAACGGAAACGGACGACTCATCTCTTAATAAGCATTGTATTTGTATATGCACGCTCAATATTTCTGCATTTAAATATTTTAAGTAATTACCTTACAAATAATTGAAACAAATATAAATTCAATTACAAGTTACAACAATAATTACATCCAAAGCATTTAATTACAACTACGGGGTCACGCATAACCTTTGCCCCCCTGGCCAGCGCAACCTGGGAGAGCCAGACAAAAAGTGAGATGCATTTCGTAGAGAATCTTATGAAAGATCTAGGGAGCTACTCCGCTTGAAAATCCGACGCGCGTAGCCGCGCTGCGCTGACGAGCGCTTAAGTAAAAATCGGCATGAAAAAATGGATTTTTCATCGGTATTTTGACAAAAACACGCCCAAAATAATTTTTTTCGAAAAATCTGTCGATACCATCTTTTTTGTAATAATTTTATGCAATTTTAAAAATTTTGTTGGACCGGTTCGGAGAAAGTCGATTTTTCGGTGCCAGGGCATTTTATTGAAAAAATCAGATATTCCCCATCCAAATGCCCTGGCCCTGGCAGCGAAAAATTGACTTTCTCCAAACGGGTCCAATAAAATTTTAAAAATTTCATAAAATTATTACAAAAAAGGTGGCATCGACAGATTTTTCGAAAAAAACTATTTTGGGCGCGTTTTTGTCAAAATACCGTAGAAAACTCCAGTTTTTCATGCCGATTTTTACGTAAACGCTCGTCAGCGCCGCTATGCATGTCGGATTTTTAAGCCGAATAGCTCCATAGATCCTTCATAAGATTCTCTACCAAATGCATATCTCACTTTATGTCCGGCTCGCCCAGATTGCGCTGGCCAGGTGGGGGGGGGGCAAAGGTTATGCGTGACCCTGTATATAATACACGCTGGATTTCCGAAAGTAATTAATTACATCACAGTAATTATTGATCTAAGTCTGAAGCAAGTTATAAATTCGGGATTGCCACGTTGGTTGACTTCAGTGGGTTTGCAAGATATTTAAATACAACCAAACTTGAACCTTTGCTAAATCTCTTGATATGACATTACAATGACAGCTCGATAGATAAGCTCGTTTTCATTACGGATGTTCCGATCCATTTATTCAATTAACATTCACAGATCAGTGGCACTCAGATT
>JAQFYE010002824.1:0-16904 GCA_034694305.1 Protaphorura glebata
ATTTGTATTCTGTGTCTAAGGGCAATTTTCGATGGGAAACGGAGACTGAATAAAATATTTTGGTATAAAAAAAAAAAGCCTTTAAGCCAGGCAAGACCAACACACTATCTCTTTGCTATTCGTCTCATATATCTCGAAAGTGTAAAATCCTTTAAATTTAGCGGTAATATTAATTAATATTTTAAACCCTGGTGACAGACTCATGGTAAACGTAGTGAATTACAGTTCCTACTAAGCCAGCCGAAATACTTCGTCCGTTCTCTTATTCTCAAACGCTACCAGTACGTAATTTCTCATCCCTCTCAACAATCCACACTCCATTGCATTTCCAATGCACCCTTTCGGTGTCGAGCGAGATAAAGCCTCACTGGCACACTAAAAATAGGTAACCAAACCTCATTCATCCGGTATTTTCTGGAAAATCCAATCCGTTGTTTCGTCTGCCTAATACCGCCACTATATGTACAGACTCAACACTGTGAGTCATAGTCTTGTTTGAACACAACACTTTATTGCCTTTATCCTTGGGTGCCATTTGGCAAACCCGTCTCTGTTAGATCCGATGCTTCTTTGGTTCGTCAAAAAATAATATACCTCCGGGGTCACACATCCGTAATACGAATAATCTCATCCAAATCTTCCAGCAATCTTGTAATTTTTGTTAATTTGCAATACTCTGAGATCAATGAGCTGAATAGTTCACAGACGTATCAATTATTTCCGGAGACAATAATAAACGTCCGGATCAAGTAGAACCGATAGTGTTGCCAATTCGACTACAAAGGATAAATATGGGAGTTTCGATTAAAAAATACACATTTATATTGTACTTCCTTAATAACCTCTATTCTCTCGTAAATTCGATGATGGTGGTGATAGTGGTATACAGTGAATGACTTTGGTCAAACTCAGGACAATAGAATATTATTCGGACGAATTTCAATCAAAAATAGGTGAGCTGAAACGCATACATGCAATTCACCCATCTGCCGGTCTCTACCAATTACGTGTGCAATTACCTCTTGTGGCAGTCAAATTACGTGATAAATACAAACCAAAACTCAACCGCCGTAGCCACCGGCAGACAATAAAAGTATGACTCAATACATCCACCCCATCTCACTCAAGGAAGTCATTGCACTGTAAATATTTAAACTCTTTAAAGGGCGGTGCCCTTATATGGGAAACAAGAGTACATCAGACAGGCAAGGTAAACGCTGTGCTTAGCCAGCTATCTCCTTGATTGATGCTCTGTTGAGGGTACTTCATAAAATAAAAATTACGACACTTGACTTCTTGAAGAGAAAAAAAAACTCTTCCACTTCTTAGTTGTCATTCGTGTGGTAGTGGCCCAATTTATTATGAAACAACTTCACCAGTAGACAGACATATCCGAAGAACATGAGGGACTCAACTCAAAGTTGCGTGTAAAGTTGATGAAAAGTCTTTGGGTCTTCCACAAGTTCCACTTGACACAAACACAGTCGTCACACTCATGATCATTTTCCACAAGTTGTAGATTCTAGAATCCCGAAAACTACTTCAAACCACTCTACTTTGACTTTCTCGGGAGTCCAACTACAACTAGAATCTGAGGTCACATGAACATCCCACGACACCAGTACAAAGTAAGACACTGCACCACTATCAGCAAATAACAAATGTACTGGTGTAATGTAACTCAAGCATGAGAAACGATTACTTCCCCCTCCCTGAACTCTCCAAGTTGTTGTAAATCACTAAAGTGAGCCCGAAGGAATGGGAAAATTCAACATACATAACATAGGGTAAAAACCCTGAAGGAAACCCGGGAGAGATAATCTAATGTCATGAATAAGAAATCGAGTCAACCTGGGTTGTGGCTTTGGGAACTGAAACCCGGGAAGAAAGTTGGACCCGTTGAAATTTCCTCACAAGAAGTCACCAAGTCAACTTTTAGTTGGCTAAACTAAAGTAGTACTGGTGAAACTGGAGAGAAAGAATAAAACTGTCTCATAATCCACCCCGTGTGCCTTTGCCTTCCCCACAAAACCCGAACCCGGGTCTAAAGGAAACTTTAGCACTCATTTTAAGAGTTCAAGAGAGCCAACTAACTCCGAGAGCCCAGAATGTCATGGACCAACTGCTCACTTCTAAATGAGAGTCAGGATACCAATATATTCAACCAACCCACATGGACAGACTGCAACCAAGCTTCCCTTCCTACCTACTTTTACCATGACCCGGCGCACAACTTTTTTGAGAAAAAGAGATGCCACATGTTGTTTCTCTGGTTCTCCAGTTCAATTCACAAGACTACGACTCCCAAAAACTCCCACGTAGTCAGTTCTCAAACTGCTACTTACAACTACTGCTACTTGCTACTCCCCCTTACTCTTCAATGTATGTACATCTCTCTTTCAAAACTATCCAGTCACTGAGTGCATTTCTCAAGTGTGAAATGCAATAGAAAATTCGGTCAAATCAAATTACCCGAGGGTCTCGGCTTTTTACTGCCATAGTCCCAGCAATATACATGATTCGGATACTATTTCACGATTCATGACGACAGCACCACTGCGACCGAACCTAAGATTATGAGCCGCAAGGACTAGACCCCAAAAACTAATTGCCCGAAACATAATTTCTTTAGTTTGAACAGCTAAAATAAATAAACAGTTCTCCTGCGTTAATTACACACATTCAAAGTTTGTGTAGGATTTAAGGTAAATGGGATCTCTCCATGAAATCTCAAATCATTTTAGTATAGGCAGCTTAGCCGTTCGCTGAGGTCTAGTCAAGTATTCTAATTCTCATCAACGAAATAATACTTATGTAAATACTAAACACGTGTCTGGAATGTAAAGCAAAAACAATCAACGAGCATTACCACTGGATATATAAATTCCGATTTACATACATAATTTATTAAATTATGAATTTCGAACAGACACTTTTATTTGTAGTCCGAGCAGTCTAAATTGTGTAAATTGTGTAATTTGTGTAAATGATCTCCAATGGTAGCCGATTTCCTAGAACCCCTCGCATACACTCACAGTTTAAGACTTTTAACCGGTAAAAAATTACATGCTTTGAGACTCCTAGTCTAAAAAAAAGTGCGGGGGCGGCAAGTAGAAGGGTTAAGCTAAGGGTACACTTGTCTAGCTGGACATTTAGCAGCACTGACCCGGATGCCGGCAATCAGACGCCCTATATGTACCTCAATTCTTACGAAGAAATAAAACTTGAACCTGCCGCAATTATCATACTCCTACACAATAAGTTATTTTTTTAATAGAATATTTAATTTAATTCAAATTCGACGTAAAGCTTACAGCAATACATCCGGGTACTTTAGTTTCTGAATTCATAATCGAAATAAAAAAAATAGCTAGGCGGATCCAATCCCATTCCACCATTTTACTCAGACAAAAGTACCAGAAATGTCGTGGTATGAACGAACCATACGCGGTCCGCAGATTACAAGAATGCAGGCTAAACTCAAATCCTGACTGACACCCGACTGATCCTACCAGATTTATATATGTGCTGGAATCGGGAACAAACACCCACATAAACCTGGATGGATTCAACACCTTACAGCAAAATCCTCTCTTGATATCCTACTCTGTTTACAGGGTGGTACAAAACATTCATACATACTGCAAGTCCTTGTGTATGTTTAGTTTCCCTGCACTTGAGTTCCGCCTAGTACTAGGGTACATTACATGGAACGGTAAACAGCAACCCAATCTCCACGAGAAATTCGCGGTGATCTTAGACCATGTCTACGTAGAATGTCAATAAATAGTATGTTTCTATGTTATGGATAAACCACCCTATATACCGCCATTGCCTGAAAGATTTGAGTCTTGGGATGACGTGACGATAAGGGATTAATCCGGTTATGGGACAACCAAGCAAGAGCGGGTTGTAAAACACCACAGGAGAAGAAAGTAAAAGCGCCAAGGAATAGAAAAGACCTTATAAGGTACACAACTTTTAGTGCCGAAGTAATTGGCAATATAATGGAGGGATCGCCACCACTACCTCGTTTGAGGTAAAAGAAAAGGCAGACGGAAGAGCAAAAACTCAACTACTCAACGATTACTTACAAGTTTCTTAAGTTCACACACTCGTTACTTAAAAAACTTCCTTTTTCATTTCAATGACCAATATCGTCCATGAAGAGTTTCCACTCGTCCGTAATTGTGAGACATAAGCACGATATTGAACTTAATGTTAAAAAATCTGACCCCAACCTGTCTTTTTATTACGCTAGATTCTTGCACGAAAGAGTAAATCCGTTTTAATGTGAAATTTACGACCTTGCTCCACAAGCCCCGTTGTTTTTATAGTTCAGTTGTCAAAAGAAAACAATATTTCTGCGCAATTAATTTGGGTTTAGGCGCCTCCAAGGCCAAACGGAGCATGAAACTGATACGACTAAATCGGGTACGAAGAAGTGCGGCTATCAATGTGTCCCTGTCATTTTTTACTGAAATGATGTTAGTGTACTGACCGTATTCAAAACTATAAATTGTTACATTCATAGCCACAAACAGATTTGGTAAACTCAAACACCAGTTGGCAATTTCATGTGCAACACACCAGATCGATTGCAAAGATACATTTTCCGCAGAAGTAAATTCAGTTTTTGTAAAATGTCAAAAACATGAAGCGCTTCTGACACACAAACTAAACAACCATGTCATGTCAAAACTTCTAAAACTGGTTCAAGAACAACCCAATGTTAAATCTTTGATGTGACATCCATCAAATCTCATAACTTACACAAGTGAAGGACTTTCACTGCTTTCACTTTTCTATGCCTCTCAAATCCATCAAGTTCTTAACTTCCGTTCACTAATGTAAGAAGACATATTTTGTGTCTAACAAGACACATTACTACACCATACACCTGCCGTCATTAAATAAATATGACATGAATGCATTCCTCGTCTAAAAACCGCATCATATGTACCCGCGTAGATAAAATGTTTGACTTAACATGACTTTACGTAAAAAATCCCAACGTACATTCATTTTATATCAACATCAGCTCTTCCTTGAAAAGTAAAATAAAATCCCACAGCGAAACTAGCCGAACATCAGCTCTCGTTTTTCAACCCCATTTCCTCGCCCTTTCCTTATTATAAAATATCTAGAAGAGTTCTCCACTTTTTAATTCTATTTCCTCGCCCCACCTCACTAAATCATAAAACTTTTACACGCATGCATAGATGCACGGAAATATGTTTTAGCTCATAAGGAAACCATTTTCTACGTGAAAGTGAAATTCAAGACTATCAACTCCAAACGTCCTGATCATGAATACTATATTTTCGACAACAGCTTCAACTAATTTCCGATTTATCAATACCAGGTTAAACTCCTATGTGAAGGTTTCAGTAAAATGTCCTAGGAAGGGCAGTTGAAAATGTCGATTTCTAGTTTTAAGCTAAACTTTTGTTTATCGGTCGCCAAATCCGTTGTACTAGTCAGGACACTTGACGAAACCTCTTGCCATTAGCCTTTGAGTCAACGTGGTTCGAACGCAAAAAGTGGCTTTCTTGTTAGGCACGGAAAATGGTTTAGACGAAACCATAAAATTCCGAGTATACTTTCACTTTGCTTGAACTTAATGCACGGGACCTGCTTGAATCTCGAAATGCGACTAATGAGACAGCGTAACAGGTGTGTTGACACTTACACTATGTGTCTAGAAGTCAAGCCGAGTCAATACTCTGTCACACCATACCGGCACGACTTAGTCTAATAAGGCGTCTGAAAAACCCCGCCCTCATTTGTCTCTCAATTTTATCCTCACTGTCAGAATCTAGGCAATCTGAATTGTATGAAGCAAAGTGAAGTGTAAAATGAGATGGGACAGAACAGAACTTCCTTCCATTCCATATTCGTACAAATTCCACCCATTCGTTTATTTCATAATACGGAGTAGATAAAAGAATGGGAATTCCAAATTCTTATTAAAATCTTATTAAAAATACACTCATAAATTAACATTTATCGGTAAGGAGTGTTGAAAATCGTTGATTCCCATGTGGAGCAGGGAATTTAACTTACTACGTACATAGCAGTAAAAATTCCAGTTGAGAAACATCCCTTCAAATCAAAGACCTCACCAAAACATGTTGACACTTTCTTCTATTAGAGGAAATTATCAGAGGAAATAGTTGTCAAGTTATTTTGGACCTCACCATGTCTACCCAATGGATCGATTCCATACTTGTACCAAATGTGTACATAATAACTGCCTCTGCTAAGTTTAAACAACGTAAAAGAACGGTTAGACACAAAAAGGTTAACCAATTATGTTTTCTTCGATTGATTGTTCCATAATAACTTGACCACACTGTCATTTGGTTTTCTTGAAATTGTGCCTTCATTTTGAGTTGCAATTCTCTGATAATCCCTGTGATTAAATAGAGTCCGCTAGTCTACAACAGTTAACCCTGAAAAGTTTGACCGAACTATTATCTACCATGTTACGACAGACTGGCTGAAGGTGAGTTTTGAGACTGAACTATTCACCAACGAATAATCAATTTTGAAATGCACACTAACTTTCCGTGTTTAAATATCTTCCCTGCACTTACGCGAAGAAAAAATTCTTATCTACTAAGAAAAGGACTAAAACTTCTTTCGAATTCCCACATTGGGATTGGGATCAATGTGTCCCTTATTGGCATGGAAAAGTGACAGTGAATGGACATAGTCATCATATATAACCTTCTACATATGACGACCCCTTCATTCGATCTGATTCCGAAGAGGTTGAGAGAACAAAAGACAAAAAGAGAACAGATCGAGCTAGCTGAGTTAAGTGAGTGAGTGAAATGAGAAATTGGAGATATTTTATAAGAGTTGATCGTTTCCTTTCATTTTCATTGATCCCATTCCCATTTCCCATTCCTTAACGAAAGCAATCCTGTCCCAGTCCTTGCCTTTCTTTTTATTTCTTCCTTATCTCGATCAATACATAACGCTGGAGAATAAAGAATAGAGTGAGTAGTTGAATCTTGGGAAACAGAAGAATAAGCTGAAAGTGGAAACCGAAAATGACAAGGAACAGTCTGTTGATGTCAAACTCAGATTGATCATGAAACTACCGAGATTCGACGCGGTATCCAATTCAGAAGACACATTGCCCTGAGCACGAATCAGGTTTCCAAAAAAAAATTTTTTTTAAAGGTGAAAATGAGAAAAATAGGGTAAGTATTTTGACAAAACATGTTCGGCAAATAAAGATTTTGGAAAGTAGACAGTGCCACTGAATTTTTGTATGTGTAGACAAGATTTCGGTCAGTTGAAAAAGTTGAAAAAGTTTTCCAGCAGAACTGAAATTTCATACACCAATCTTGAAGAGGACACCTGAAACGGCTTACCGTATAGGTCTGATCTTATCTGAATTTTACCGATGAAGGGAGTCCCTTGTTAGGCGTATGTTGCTAAGCTATTTAGTACTATTGGTGTTGTCCATCTGAACGATTCGTCTGACAAGAAGGTGAGCTTTCAATTGAATTGAATTGGAGGAAGACCTCAATTTGAAGGTAGGAAAGAAGAGGAATAGGAAGCGAATAAAGTGGAAGAACTTTTCCCTATTCTCTGCCTTTTCTCACGGCAACTTTTCTCAGCAAAACTTGAGCGACTTTGTGATGCTCGCCATTCGTTCGCAAACCAAGCAACAAGAACTCAAACGTCAGACGTAAACCTACCCTAATTCGCACAAAATTTTTGCAAACTCAGACTCGGGAGTAAGGAAACAAACAAAGACACATTCAATCTCACCACTTACTTTGGTAAACAACTTAAGCCACCCAAAAGACAATGCAAAATAACCTGGAAGAGTCTACGAGATTCACTTAGCTGTCTTCTTTCCCTTAATTTTTGTTCGCAGATGTTGCATCATATTCTCAAATTAACTTCCTTTTATTATCAATAATCACTTTCTCTCAACCCCGACAATTATACAATGTACAAAAAATATAGGTCGTTCCACAACTAATTATTGCGTAATTATGAGAACATAGTTTCAGGAAACTAAAACACACACAAAAGCATTGTGAGATATAATTTATTTGAAAAAGCTGTGAACCGGAAACTAATTTCAATCAAAATTGAAGTTATGTAGTGTAAAACAGGTCCCAAACTCCTCACAAAATAACGGACAGCTGTCTTCTTCATGGAATACGTTCGATATTTACGTAACAGAATTAAATAATCACTTCCTTTAAGTCCGTATCGCATTACATAATAATTCATGCCTCGACAGAGTACTCCATATTATTTTCCATTGTTCTTTTCCATGCAGACTAGGTATGGAGTCTGAATCCATATGTTGAAAATAATACGTCGTTTCATAGAAATCTTTCGAATATGTACTGCATTACGGTGGATATCGACTTCGACATTGTTTCAGAAAAGTCACGGTCGATTTTCTCACAATTGAAAGGAGCAGTCACAAAATGTAACCAAAAACCAATACTCTAATTTCTACCTTGGGAGGAACAATACAATAAGCATCTCGAGTGCTCACCAAATACATTATTTAATATTTTTGTAAGGACGATTTCGCAATTCGCAGTGGATCACGCGCGTCCAACCCCATTACAATATATGAAATGGGGGCACATATTATTAATTCACGCTACTCGGGACTGGCCTGCAAATCAAACCTCCAACCATTACAGAAAATACGTGCCAGCATGTCTTCCTCCATTTTCATATATATTAACGTATCTAGCTTTCTCCGACTTTCACTAGGATCAGGTGAGACGGAGAAAGCATCACCGCACGGTACCCGTACCGTGCGTCATAGGAACCCACGCTCACTCAAGCTCCAACATAATCGACCAAAATCAAAAAATCCACTCACCATTTCGTAAAAAAAACTGATAGGAAAAGGAAACAGCTTTCGTAAAAATTCCATTCTTAAGGTTGTCCATACCTATAAACGCCCGTATAGTCAAACTTTCTCAATATACAGTCATGCCAATGCCATTGCATTGCCAATAGTCGATTCGACGTTTCTTCTTGGAATACCGTTCTCTTGGTATACACGCGAATGCTCATTCTCACAGAGTAAAACTAAAACTTTATCTCCTAAGGATTTTCAGTCAAGGATCTGATCCACTCCCGTCTCTTCCCTTCCTATCAATTTTTCAGATTATCGACTGGATACCTACACTAGGGAAGTAACAACGTAGCCAATTTCCACGGATCTCAAACCTCATCCAATTCTTATTACACGTGGTAACGCGTACGTTCGTTCGTAGGTACGGTAGGAAGATCAAAAATGGTTTCCACTTCCAAGTTTTCCAAGGCTAGGAATCTTATGCCTTCCCAGAGTTGCCACCATCATTTCACTTCCCATTACAATTCACCGAAAACTCGGAGAGAAGCGATTAAAATGTGAGTCAAACTACGTGCTCACCATTCTTCTATTCTAAAATTCCAAAATGTACTCCCCTAGACATTTCTTTCTTTTACTTACCCATTCTGACACTAGGCCGCGGGAGAACGAAATTGGCTCCTTGCTTCAATTTTGAACGTCTATACAGAGTTGAATTTCTTCTGTACAAGGAGGCTGGTTTAGCCAAAACTTTTGTCGGTCTTTTCTGTCGACACGACAAACGACGTTTCCTTATCACTACTCCAACTCCTTCCTGTTGACTCCCTAATAAATCGTCAGCGTCTTCACGACTACTACTACTAGTATTAGGTTGACTAGGTTCCTCAATATCTCCAAACTCATTCTTCTCTTCAAAATCAGCAATAACGCTGTCAAGGAGCAAACACTCATCAAGTTCACCGCCATCGCGCCCGTCCCCTTCATTTTCATCTTCTTCTGCTGACGAAGCTTTCGTAATGAGCACAGCATTCCCATTGTCTCCATTTTCGCATCTCAACCGTGGCAGTCGAATCTCCATTGTCTCGAACCGATGACCACCTTGTCGTTGTATTAAAAGTTTGTTCAACTTTATACAAGAAGAAACTCCGGGACGGCGCTCGGGTGGAACAAAGTCGAGTTGTTCTTCGAAAGGGAGGGCATTCAAGGATTCCATCAGAGCCTGCTGACGTCGAGTTCGGTTCAGGTCCAAATTAAACATTTCATAAATACTTTCAGAATGCCCAGTAGAATAGCAGTCGCCGTGAGTATTCCAAGGAGGAATGGAAGCCACAGCTGCGGGAAGCACCAGAACCGTCGGCACGCCACCTGTCGGTGGTTTTCTTCTCGCACTAGCTTTTCGACTACTTTTCCGTATCACTGAACCCCTCATCTTCCCTTTACGCCCAGAAGACCTCCTTAAATTTGTCCTTTGAAAATACCCCTCTTTGCTCACACTCAATACTGGGCCAGTTTTCTTGCCCCCACGGCCAAACATTTTCGCAGCAAGACCGGACGCCCAATTTTTTCCTAATGAAAAGCCAGAATCCCTTGACGCACCAGAAGAGGTCGTCATGGTCGAACCTGATTTTTGATTTGCCCACCAAAAACTCCGAGGATTTTCTTCCCCCTTAAATCGGTCACACGATGTAGATGTTCCCGTTGACGTAGGGGTAAGTGCATGCACAGGAACTTTATCACCCGATAAATTTGACCCGGTCCCAGTCCCTGTACCCGTCATACTTCCATTCGTACTTGACTTCCCCGTGCCCCCAGTACTGTGATAACTATTATAGTATCCACTGTCAAGTTTCAACATTTTTCTATCTAGTTCTAAACTAACTATGTCACATGATTCATCAATGTCATCTGCTGTCATGCGATTGGCGGACCGGACATGCAGTGAATCCTCTTCTGTTCCAGCGGTTGCGGTCGTGGGCACACAACCACTCAATCTACTTTGACATCTTTCTCTGACCTGATTCCCACTTCCTGACTCTGATGGTAAATGTAACTCCGAGTCTGTACTTTGCCATCGTCCCGGTTTCGGTGAACTTTCGAACGTTCCCAAGTAAAACCCACGCTCATCCTCAATTTCCACTTCTACTTCTCGGCCTAATCCAACCACTTCATCATCATCCTTAGAAGAAAATTGACCTTGGATGCCTGGTGTCGGCGACTTAGTCCTAACCGCATCTTCAACTCGAACTTCGTCCTCATCCCCATCCACATAGTCCGAATCTCCGTTACTCATTAATCTATAGATTCTTTCTACGCGTTCCCTCCTCCCAATATTCATTCCTTTCCTCTTCATTAAGATCCAATTGTTCATGTTGTCATCAGAACTGTGATAATTAGTGTGATCCTCCTTATCATCATTTCTCTCGTTATCATTACGACTCCCATTCCGGCCACTTCCGCTGCAAATTGACTCCGTGGACTTTGACAAATCCGCAACCGCAACCTTGGGTTTTGGCCTAGTGACCTCTACATCGGCCGTCACGTGGACTACCTCCTTGTTGTTCATGTCGATTTTTTTGACTGGTCCCCGGCGCCCACTTTTTCGAATCGATGCTCTTTTGAAAGAATAACTTCTCTGAAACTTTGCAGAGTCCGTCACTGGTACAGACGCTGGAATAGTCTCCTTGTCTTTGTCTTTTTTTCGACGCCCCATGAGCCGTCGTAACTTGTCCCATGACAGTCCTTTCATTTTTTCCATTAAATCTTCTCAGTGGTGGGCACTCCTCATTAAGACACAAACATAAGATTGTCCTCTGTCATTTGTCGTGTCTCGTTCAGAGTGAAACTTTGTAATGTAATTGCATGAGTTACATATATGGAATGGAATCATCCAAATTAAATCCTCGTCTTTCAATGTAGAATCCCTGTCCATCCAACCTACACTCACATTTTCACATTTTCATTTTATTTCTTCAAATCACACCCCGCCCTCCATACCGTTACAGAAGATGCTGCAGTTCCGTCACGGTACACTCGACTAACGTGATTGCGATTGCAGTACAATTGCAATAAACTAAACTAACTAACTAGTCAACAGTACACTGTCGTCGGTCTTTTTTTCACCGTGGCCGTGCCGTGACGAAGCAAGACAACAAACAAGGAATCGTTCAAGAAAATATTTTCATGTCTTTAACAACTCCATTGTCCACACTGTCAATTCAGTCTAACGAGATGATGAAAGTACATTTGTCTCTTTTCTCGCATGTGTATCATTTTTTATCATGTATCAAAGAATAAACTACAAAAAATTTCCAAAAAATTGTTCTCCTTTCAAATTCAGATTTTGTGAACTGTAATTTAATTCTCTTCTCTTCTTGGGCTCAATATCTCAGCATTGTGCCGGAACTGGTATTCCGCCGAATATGTAAATTGTTATTTGATGATTTGTAATGATATGTCCACCTGCCGCTAAAACCAACTAAACGGAACAGCTAGTTTTGATTGCCGCTGCCTACAATAAAATCGGGCATTCAATTCTCAATTATTATTGAAGAACATCTGTAAGCAACCTGCTTTGAACAGAAAACACGTTTTGTCGCCGGTAGAATGTTGAATCATATAACATAACATGAACATCCCACACAAACACTGAACTTCAATCTGACCGTCTGCGTCTGAGTCCACACTAAATGACAAGGTCACTCACAGTCATAAATAAAAAGTAATTGAACTTCTATTCTAGAGAAACCACCTTCATTACTTTTTTAGGCATTCGCTCAATTGAGTGAACAAGTTGTGGTAGGCAAATATGATCTGACATGTCAGACAAATCCCAAAAGTTTTCTATTCAAATTCAATTCCAAGAAACTTTATCCTCAAGCGTAAGTTAGCACCTTCAGACAGCAAAAAAAATCTACACGGGGAGCACGATCCAACATTAATATCACTATCACGTGATTCGGGCTAAAATCTACACCTGTTCAGTCCGAACTGCAAATAACCACTACACGACAAGATTTTACAATAAATGACTTGACCCATTAAAATCAAATCCAATATTATCAACTCCACACGACTCCAACAACTAATTACAAGATATACTGAGAATACAATCACAGAAATTCCGTAATTTTCTTCCTCCTTCTTGTCAGCTAAGGGACTGGAAACTTAGTTTCTTAGTTTTTCCGTCTCGATGTAAAAATTGTATGTTAAAAGTGTGAATTACGACGGTCGCACTGCTGAGGGAGAACGTCTAATGTCATTTTAAAATGGTGAATCTTTTATTTAAGACAGGTCTCCTCATCCCGTCACGTCCCAGTCGTAATTACAGAGCCATGCTTTATGTCTTCCCCTGATTCTCACATTTCACATTGTTACTGTATTGCATTCCACTGAACAGAAATAAAATATAAACTAAGTGAGTAGGACATGAATGAATAACAATAAATGTTGCTGAACAAATGCCGCCTATTCCTTTGCATTTTGCATTGGTAATAAACAACCAAAAAAATTCACACGATTTCCAACTGTTCTCATTGTTTTCATTCAATTCAGAGACGACTGACTAGATTATGGCCAATCAAACTCAATCGAATAGTAAAACACTACTTAATCCTGATTGTTCTTCCATCATTCATGTAGTAGCCCAATTAGCCCAAGTACATAATTCACAGTCGTTCCTTAATTGTCCAGAATACGATTTCTTAAATAACGAGGTCGGAGGTCGGCTAGCACTTCAATTCCTTTGTTACCAAATGTCCCATTGAATTAAATTTTTCAACATTCACAGTAGTCATTTCATTCAATGTAATTGTAATTGTAATTCCTTAACGAGTTTAAGTCAACGCAACGCACCGTCAAATTAAACCGTCGTGAATGCACCTTGTGCTGTTGTGGCAAATTCCATTTATGTTTTATGTGAAAACTACATAACAATCAAACTTCACGTGTGCCGTGCACAATGCACCAAAACAATTATTTGTTTAATGAACTCTCTTCACAGAAAAATTTCGTCAGACCGAATGAAGGAACAAATTCTCACTGTTAAATCCATTTATGCCGTTCATGCAGTTAAGTATCACAAGTGTTTTCTTATAACGAACAGCAATTCAACTGTGAAACAGAACAAAAGTTGTGGAGACAAGAAAGAATGTTTCAACTTCCGGTGGTACGGTGGTTGTTAAAATTCTCCACTGACTTCTTCACACTCATGGACTGATCTGATTATGAAAATTTTTATCAATTTTATTCCCACAAGAGCAGTTGCAGTAAAACTCTCTCCGTAACTAAACTTCCTATTTGTATGCTCCGGCATGTCCGTGTTTTAATTCAACACAAAACCTGAGTCATATACACATACATTAAATGTAAATACAAATAACCCCATCACATTATCTCCAGTTATATGTAACTACCGCACTACTGTATGTATAATATAATGCCTGATTACGTACGATTATTGTGGGAACAGGTAAGTGCAGTTTGAAACAAGGAAAGGAGTAAAAATCCTTTCGTTGAATTTTGTATAGATTTTAAATAACTATGTATATCCTTGGTTTAGATTTTAGCATTTACCTTGACGTAAATGTTAAATGTTAAACTGGGGCCGGGTCCCAGTACCGTAGACCGTAGTAGACTGAAAGATAATATTATGATGGTTAACTAACAACCAGAGATGCAATAGCAAAAATCTCTTGGCCATGCAACGAAACACCCCCAACACCTACTTTTCTATCACAAGTACAACAACACAACAGGACGGAATGAAAGATGATCGTCAAAAAAAAATATACTTGGTCCATCCATTTCCATAGTATTCATTCCGGCCGTTTCCGAACCAGTACCTTCACCCCTTTACATTTCTTACTTCCATTACAATCTACAAAAACTCATCCCATCTTCATCTCTTCCTTCTTTCTTCGTTCAATTTACCGATACTTTGTTAAATCATTTCATTGCATTGCAAATTGCAAAGCGACATGAACCGAATATTAATTCTCAGACTCTAATGCTACAAACAAGCTCAGCCGGTGGTTACAAAATGTAATAAACATGCAACTGCAACTTTGAAGCCGTAATTCTAATGGATCAAATAAAGCTTCCGATTGCGTATGTATCAGCTGGAAAAATCACGACTGGTGATAATATCAAATCAAAATGAAAATTTATTTATAACTCAGATAAATCTGATTGGATGCTTCGTCGAATATCTGATTTTGGAAACTGAACCTTCAAATTCTCCAGGCTAATCTTTCTTACACTAAATTCATTAGCAACAAAGTAATTAGTGCTACATACGGCTAGATTTCTCGAGCTGTATGAGCAAGGAAAATAGATCAGCGTCCAAATTTTACATTTCCGTCTTCCTGGAGGAAATTAACTATTCATAAACCACACGACACGACAAACACACATGCCCTGCACATTTACGCTTGATTTGACGTAACACGACAAACGATAAGGAAGACGAATCGTGTAACCAAATAATTGAGAAGTGATTATTTCCTGAAAATACAATATTGATTCAAGGATTCACATTCCAACCTGAGATCCTCTGCATCCTATTAGAGCAAACGACCATAATATAAATATTCGTTTCCACTCTTCTGTAAATTGCAAACACCTGAGCCCAGACCTTACAACCTGCTTCGTTTTGTCGTGCTGGACTTGTCATTCACCTCCCTTATCAGGTTCACACAAATGTAGTCTACCGTGCAGGACATCCAAATACCACTATCGTTTTATTACTTTATTTTATTTACTTTTAAAGTAACTGTTTAACTGCAGATGATAAGATTGTAAAAATTTTCTCTTTGCCTTAATATACCTTATACCACGGACACGCAGAACGCAATCTACCAAAGGCAGATAAAAACAGACACGAATAAATTCTTGAAGATTTTATAATGCTTTATTGTTAGGAGTGGTTCAGGCAGCCCTAACCACTTCGATATGGTTAGGGGTCGATCTCGAAGACAAAAATGATGTTGTGGCTGCTTTAAAATGGAACACGATGCACCTTCGTCAGATCATATAAAAAGCTAACCCGCTCTCTACGAAACAAGCGGACCAGTTCCCTTACCGGAGAATGTCAATCTATGGGTGACTTACATTGTACAAAAAAAACCACAAGCTGGATTGAATTTACTTTTCAAAGTATGAGTTAGAACCCACACCATTTACAATGCAATTATTATTATATTAATCAAGGACTAATAGTAAATATAGCATTTATCGTGCTCTGCTAATGCCGTGAAGGCATTGTGCGAAACACATTTCGTGTCTCTACACAAAACGGCCCCAATAAGCAATTATTGTGAACTATTTTAATTTGGCCATTCTGGCTCTTCTACCCTCCCTCCCAGGATGGTAATGAATTAATTCAATGCCATCGTGAATGGTATTACGGTATATGAAATGAAATTAAGACTATTCATTTATTCAATCCGGCACAGAAATGAATTGCCTGCCTAAAATATATTATCTGCACGGAATTGGCAATGTGAATCACAATAATTAATACCTACCAGCTGAACGATACATTATCGGACAGAATAAACAGTCGAGACTGGATAGAGACCCCGTGGAATTGGTTTAGAAGGTATAGAGAGTGGTTGAGAGGGTATAGAGAGTAGATAAGATGGTATAGAGAGTAGTTTAGAGGGTAAAGAACGTGGTTGCGAGGGTGTAGAGAGTGGTTGAGAGGGTACAAACAGTGGATAAGAGGGTATAGAGAGTAGTTTGGAGGGTAAAGAACGTGGTTGAGAGGGTATAGAGAATGGTTGAGAGGGTATCGAGGGGTTGAAAGGGTATAGAGAGTGGTTGAGAGGGTATAGAGAGTGGATGAGAGGGTATAGAGAGTGGTTGAGACGGTATAGAGAGTGGTTGAGGTTGAGACGGTATACAGAGTGGTTGAGAGGGTACAGAGTGTGGATTACAGGGTATAGAGGGTGGTTAAGATGGTATAGTAAGTGGTTGAGAGGGTGGTTCAGAGGGTGTAGAGATTGGTTCAGAGGGTATAGAGAGTGGTTGAGATATGTGTAAGGTAGAACGC
>JAQFYE010002825.1:0-16902 GCA_034694305.1 Protaphorura glebata
ATAGGTAGAATCTAGATTGTTGAAGACCTATAACGTTTTGTACTTTCCACCAAGTACTCATTCACGAAGCCGAGAAAATTTCGGAATTCTTAAAGCCATAGTTTGTCAAAATCGGTGAGGGGGGAGGGCTATAAGAGTAATGTTCCGGCAGAAGTAAACCAACTAATTTAGCTTTTGCGAAGTTTTGATTTACAAGTTGATAAGCTCTTCTTCCACTCCTACTCGTAAACAAGTTGTTTGACCAACTTTAATTACGCAACTCGAGTCTGACCCCTCATTCTAACATTTCAATAAATCGCTTTCATTATTTGACTGTATCGACATCGACTAAAAGAATTAAGGGCACAAGGCTGATGTCGATATTACTCTATTAGTTAATATATGGAATTGTTTAATACATTATTTAACCCAGAACCTCGTATGTTTACAGCGCTTATCTGCAAATCAGCAAAGATTTATCGCGACTCGTGTGTAAAATAAGTTAACCTCCATAAGGACTAGGGTTTGCATCGGCGCTTCAATAATATGAGGGACATCAGAATCGGAATCTGAATTTGAGTTGGAATCAAAAATTTTAAAACATTGGAATTCGAATTTTAATTGGAATCGGAATTTTTGAATACATTCGAATTCGAAATCGGAAAAAACAGTAATTCGAATTAAAAAATCGGAATCGGAATTCGATATAATTTTTCAGATTTCCTTCTCCGTCATAAGCTGGTACATAATCTGAATCGAAATCGGAATTCAAAAAAAATCGGTATTTTGAGCAGAATTTGAATCGGAATTCGAATTGGAATCCAAATTTTTAAAACATCGGAATTTGAATTTTAATTAGAATCGGAATTTTTGAATTCATTCGAATTCGAAATCGGAAAAATTAGTAATTCGAATAAAAAAATCGGAATCGGAATTCGAAATAATTTTTTGGATTTCCATCCCTGAATTGTAAAGCGAATAACGGCATGCCCTTACGGCAACAAGTAGGTCATTGAATTTGGCTGCATCTTTTATATGTTGTAGCTATGGGCCAAGACTTTGCGACGCCATGAATGCGTCAATTGACCTCAAGTCCATTACACCCGTGTATTCCTAACCGCGAAACAGCTAGACCTTCCGTGGCACAATCTTCACAAAAGTTCTGGAGGCAAAGGATTACAACTTATAAATCCAGCCAAATTCAGTGGTTTACTTGGCTCGTCGATGTGTTATGACCCATATTGGTAACCATACAAAATGTGTTTAAAATGTTATTACTTCTATCCTGTCCTGGAGTGGTTTTACGGAGTGGAGAATCGCCCTGGCTTCCTGCTCCGTCATCAGCATAATGAGCTGATTTACCCGGGACAGGTAAATACTGCAAATTGACATCAAGTGATTGAGTGGTGTGAACTATTCGTTCTTCCTTCTGCGCTAAGTAGGGTAGCTCTGGAGGTCTCAAATTGACATTGACGTTGTTATGAGCCTGACTTTGGCTGCCCTTAGCTGCAGCTTGGATCACATCTTCTATCCTGTAGTTGAGGACATGGATCGGAATGGGCTGGTAAACTATATAGCCATGGACTGGTAATGGACCACCTGCACGCTTTAGCATAGGATCGACCACGTAGAGATTTCGAAACCACAGATCTGCTGGGTGTGCGACGTTGCCACAATTTAACACAATGTTGCCATTATCTTGACGGACTTGTCCGCAACTTACGCGTTCACCATTTATACTAAGAACACCCACCAAACAGAGAGCGACAAACAACGCCTGGCAAAACAATATTCTTAAGTTTAACCTCAATTATATGGTAAACAGGACCAAACGTCCCCACTGAAAGGAGGATGTGCTAAATGTCCCCGAATGCATGGAGTCTCCCAGACCGCGCCGCATTGCGGTGAATTTTAACACGTTCCTCACAAGAGGGGACTTTTACCCCGTTTTTTAAATGTTAATATTTTACCAAATTTAAACGCATAATTCAATCACAATCTCGGGTCACACGAAGTCTAACGCACTTCAAATGAAAAAGGTTTGTCTGACAATGGGGTTAAGTGTGAAGCATTTATTTGCTTTTATACAATGTGGTTCTTTGGTAATCAGATCAGTCAGTGTGCTGTCATTTGTTAAGACTTATGATGAGATAACATGTTGGAGAAAGACAAATGTCGACAAAAGAACTACCTTACAATTACAAGTCATTATTTGTATGCGAATTACCATTAACTAGTTATATAAATTAGACGGTACGTACCATACAAGTTTTTACATGAGGATGATCGGAAGGCTCCGTTGTGCCTTGTGAGAAATTCCTCATATTGTTAAATGTTCTGTACACCGTACAAGAATATTATTGAAAGATTCTTGTGTTGACAGAATGTTATGACACTAATACTAATTTCCATATTTCACAACAATTATGTACTGCCATGTTTACGTCTCTCTCCGTCTTACTCATTTTCTCCTCAATAATTTCAATCAACTTTCATTTGACGTAGCGTTAGCTTTATCAACAACATTTTACAATATTAAGTCACGATTTCAAAATATTTACTTAATCATGTACAAGGCTGTGTAGTACAGGGTGTCTAATATGTATTGTCGCCTGAAAATTTCACCGTTTCTAAAAATACCAAAATGTGCCAAAATCAACCTGCTCAGAAATTGTCGATCTATGGCTCAAAATTGTCACAAAGCACTTGGGAATGCAGTGGTGAAGTTCGTTCTTCGAATTTTTTTAGGTTTTCACGGCTATTCGGACGCAAGACCGTGAAGAAGCGGCAGAAGTAAAGCGAAAACCAAATTTATTATCTCTCAACGCGCGCTGCACGCGAACGCGCTTTCAAGTTGCGCTAAAATGTGGTGTCTGAGATCACATTTGGGCTGATCTTTCCAATGAGCTATATCACACTTGGTTGTAGCTATTGTAGATCCTGAGATACTATGGCGACAATACATATTAGACACCCTGTACTTGGGGGCATAAGGAAAAAACGAGAAAAACCCACCCCACCCTTCCAAGATTGGAGGGTAGCAATTACTCCCAAGTTATGACATTCTCCGGTTAAATAGTTCACGAGTACGTTTCTCTTGTATATTAAATTACGACGCCGCGAAGACATCCGGGTGATGTGAGCACCAAATTCCTTCTCTGGAATTCTTCAAATCGCCAAATCTCGACTTTCTTCTCATAATCAACAACAATTAATTGTAAACTTTTTGGGGAAAGTGGACTACTGTACTGCAACATTATTCTTTGTAACCACGCCAAATTATGAACTGACAATTGTATGCCTTTTCGTGAACATACCGAACTATATAATTATACCACTTGAAGACTTCAGCTGAGTCATCGTTTATTATTTATTAATTTTGAATTGCACATATTTTCCGTGATTTCCTTCAAAATATTTAATTGTTTACTGTTAAACCAGCGTATTAGTACTTGCAAAATACTAAATAAATATTAAGTGTTACAAGTGCCTGGCGTTGGGCACTTTGTTAGTAAGCCTTATGCCGTTCGCACATGTTTGATCATACATAAAGGTTAAGGGGTTCAAATAAGCGACTTTAGACTACAACAAGAGTGATCACACAACCCCAGCTTTCCAACGATATGCCACTTGCACAGTAAAAGTTATCCGACAGGATACCGAATAGTACTATCCGGCCTAAGAAATGGCCGGATATCCGGTGCATCTCTAGTTTTGACTCACCCTGTATACCTCCCGCGTCACTGGTTTTGACGTCGGGACTCAGAATTAGTATTTCCAAAACTTACAGAATTATACTAATCGAACCGACTTCTACGGGACACAAATACAACATTCTCCTTAGTGCTCTGCACGAATCCGAATTTGAATATTGAATCCGAATCCGACTTTTACCCGATTCAAGATTCGCGAATGCGGATTCGCGCGAATCTGAGTCCGACCGTAGGATTATTTTCATCTCATTTTCGGACTACTCTGAGGTTAATTCACCACACGAGTGCGAATTCGGATTCGAATCCGGATTCAAATCTCGAATCCGAATCCGGCTTTTACAGAATTTGAAGCTGACGAATCCGAATCCGAATCCGGATTTTGCCGGATTCGAGATTCGCGAATCCGGATTCGAACGAATCCGAATCCGGGCATATCCGGATTCGTGCGGAGAACTAATTCTCCTTCGCATTTTTAGGCAGTATGAGCTTACCTGGTGGCGAAGTTGTAAAATAATTTGTTTGTTGACGCACTCAAAAGATGATTGAACCAAAATATAGAACATTAGGGGTCAAATAGAGGAGAATTTAACAAATGACAACAGAATTCCCCAAGAATTAACTTCGGTTGTGGCATGCCTTCATTATAATGTTTATAGTTATAGTAGACTTCTACAAAAAATCAACAGATCGAAGATCACAGAAGAATATTTGATTTATTTGAGCTTTGTTTCACTACTGATTTACATAATTAAGTAAACAAGTAAGACAATATGAACAATTTTTATTGAAATCAAAATCTCAAAATGCAACATTGGGAGTTGCTGTGAATTAGCCAGACAAAAACGAATTTGTATTGGCCTCAGTGGTGTCGACAGTGTCTGCATCTACCAATACCAATGTAGTCGCTGTTTCCACCGCGCCATGATCTGGGACGTATTCAATTGACTCTTCCTTCCACTTTTTCAAATTTTTGAAAACAACATTGTCAACAATCTTTTTGAAACGGAATGTAGATCCGACAGACGGCTGTTTTATTTTGAATGGTTTCGCTTGCCATGCGAACAACCGATTGGACGTATTTTTCTCATCTTCCAATGGTAATGCGTTGTACTCTGGAGATGGTTTCCAATCCAAATGTTTAAAAGAAATCAAAATCCAAGTGGGAAACAACATGAGGAACAAGATGAAAAACAACGCAAAGAGCACGAAAGCGTATTTCCTCACGTAGACCACGAATCGAACATATCTTTTGCTCAACTCCAACTGCTCCACTTCCGAATTCCTTCGATCCGGCACCTGAGCAACAAACCATCAGGTGTTTACAGTTACAGTCATATAAACTTCTTCGGAACGGTTAAATAACTTCCCGAATTCTTGGCTCGTAGGCCGCTTTGATATCAATGAGGTGACTCTTTTTGAAGAAGTTACTCTAAAGGCCCCATCCACCCAGACAATTACACCAAGGTCTCCCAAGACCAAGCACCGTGCGATTGTCAGTCTCAAATGATAGCTGGGGAGGGTCCTACATCACAACTTAAAATATATGTATACCTATATTATGAAACATACTTTTGCAATACGTCTACTTTGACCCTTCCTCTCTCGGAAACTCCTGACACGACGTCTCAACCAGTAAATCATTGTGAAAAGTACGAGGCCAATGAAGAGAAGGATGATGCAGAAGACCATCCAGTAGTCAATCGCCATCGCATAACTCACATTTGGAGATTGCTCCCTGAAAATAGTTGTAGCAACAGTAGTTAGATACCAGGATTAGAACGACTGCCCTTCGTTGCGCTGAGAACTGTCTCTGAAGTCGTTCGCGCTCAAACCTTTCCATTCCACTTTCAAAATCAAAATTAAATTCCTGCCACACCTGATTTGACCCAAAAATTCTTACACCAACTCTCATCTGCACTTCCAAGCCTGTTTAAACGAAGGTTACACCTGGTCAGAAGGTGAAATGAGAGTTGCTTTTTGGATTTTGGCCTCAAACCTGGTGGGACATTGATCCTGATCGTGGAAAACTTTAAGTGTGAAAATGAACTACATTGAGAGGCCAAAACAGGGGTACTTCTACTTCGGAAGTATCTTTCTAATTAATTTACCTAACAGCAGTGAACATGGCCGTAAGGGTAAGTAAAGTGGTCATAGAAATTCCAATCCGAACTTCGACCATATCCGGTGGGAGGAGGAAGCAGAGCCACGTGATCATAATGAGAAGAACAGAAGGGAGACAGGTTTGGACCACGTGGTACTTCAAATTCCGCCGTATCTCAAGGTTAAAAGTCAACGCGGAAAAATTCTGAGCTGCGAATAGAAAAACGTCATTTGTTTTTTAGGAACACTAGAATATGCCGGGACATGACAGTTCGTTTTCAGTGACTATTTTCCGCCCATATTGGTGACATCACAGGTATATACAGTGTGCACGGTAGCACATACAATGTCCATCGGCTTTAGCTGTCAAGGAAAGCTCAAAAGTAAATGAATATAAAATAGTAATTACTAAAAGTCCTCTGAAATTATTTTTGAGCACTGTTTGACATTTTCAAATTAAAGAACATATGCACTTTGTATGTATTGGGATTGCGAGTACTGTGTGACTACCTGATACGTCACGGTTTATTCTTCAGTTCCTTAGTTTTGACGATCTTGACGATTAAAATTGATGGTTCTTACTATTGCAACATTTCGCCTGGGAAGTTTTGAACAACTCATAAAATTCACCCCCAGGTTCAACTCCAGACACTTGGAAATCATAGTTCGAATCTTCAATTTGATCCAGAAATACCTTCTGACGAGGAGCCCACATCAGAAATAGTTGTTCTTGGGGATATGAATCTGTTCCAAGGAATTTAACAAATTATTTTGGCCTTTACAGTTCATGAAATACTTACGGGGGATACCCTGGGCATATTACGGGCATACCCTGATTAGATGAAAAATCAAAAAACAAGATTTGCCTTGAACACAATCAAGGCAAATGAGTAAGTTAATTCTGTTGTCAGAAATTAAGGTGGACTTACAACTCCTGATACTAATAGAACAGTTTTGTATATCAGCAGGATAATAGTGGAAGTCCATTTCACAACGGATTCTGAAAGACTGTCTAGACTTTAAGGAAATGGAGCCTGGAATGTAATCATCCTTCACCAGGAATTTCAGACTGATCAATTTGGACAGAATTGAAGTCCTTTCCACAGACGCCATTTGCTCTAAACAATTCAATATGTGAACAATCTCGGATTTCGTTAAAATAAATAAATTTAAAAATTAACAGACCTATAAAAATATCCGGTTTCCAAATTTCTTTTAGGAATTCCGCATCCAGGATCCATTCTGCTTTTCCAAGTTTGGCTTTCTTTTGAGCTTCTTTATCTTTAATGAAATACTTCCATATTTCCCAATCTATCCAACTGATCCCTAGTTCGGTATCCAATTCTACTATCTACGAACAGAAAACAGTATTCAGTTGAAGTTATTGAGATTCATAGTTAAACTTGACGACTTTCCTATTTCGTAAGAGCGTACTGTCCGAACAATCAAAGTGAAAAAATATTTTTACAGAGTTTGCGACACAGAGGAAATGGTTCAATAGAATTCCTGTAGAAATCAGAAATGTTTTCCATAGGGTAGGCAGGGCTAATTATTCCACCTGGGCCAATTATTCCAACTTTTTGTAAAATGTATTGCGCGCGCTATACAAAAGTCACAAAAACTTAAAAAACGGAACGGGAAAACTCACGTGTATCGCTGGCAAATACTCTCCCGCTAGTTTTTCAACTCATCAAAATCAGACAAAATCAAAACAAAATTTTCTGAAATTTTGGATGACCGCGGACTCCCGGTCAACGATTTCGTCAGTTCCGGAGCCAAGGAATTCTGAAAATTCTGTACCAGGTAACGTCACATCCATATTTTTCCTGATTTCTACTATTCATTGTAAATCTTGAACCAACTTACTTTTTGTCATCAGATTTTAACTATTTTCATAATTTTGATACAATCTTCCAAATTTTGATAAAAAGAAGGAACGGGCTAATTATTCCGACGAGATTTGGGCTAATTATTCCATATCTGTCACGTGCTAAAGCCCAAAATTAGCATAAATTTGACCAGGAATTTCAAATAAATTCTGAAGAACCGGGCTAATTATTCCAACTGTGTATTCTAGTTTCCTCGACTTTCACTGAGAGAAGCGGGTTAGAATAATTAGCCCGCTGACACAAAGGGTATGGAATAATTAGCCCAGGGGGGTGGAATAATTAGCCCGAATCTTGTTTTTTGGACCTCGTTCCCATGGTTACATAAAATTATTGTTTTACTGAGGTTAGAGGAGGCTAAAAATTTCAAAAAAATTAATTATTGCATAAGATCGCATACTTGATGAGTCCGATTCGATATTTTCATATAATACGCGATAACGACCCTGTGAATCGCCCAGGCACAAAAGTTGGAATAATTAGCCCAGCCTACCCTACTAGAAATCCTTATATTACGCAGTGTTAATAAGTCAACATTATAATATGTGTAGCGAGGTCATAATTATGAAGAAATGCCGAGCATACATTCTTCAAAGTAGTGTAATGAATATTCTTGAATGCGGAACAAGCATTCCTATGATTTGTTAGTTGTATGTCAGTGTCATAACACTGGACTTAGTAACACTTGGTCATGACGTTGGTTTTGAACCGCAGATGTCACAACTGGTGACACGGGAGAGATAGCGTCTCTATTAGCGTAGTGACACAAGTTTGGAAATGACAAGCTCGAATGTATTTGTTGGACAGTATGGACTTAACTAATAAAAAGCGTTATCAAATCGATTTGGCAAAACCGATCTTACCCCATTTTTAAAATCCACGTCCAAGACTTCTCTTATGAGGAGGTAAACCCGAACAAACAATTCTGAGCTAATATTTCCCAGTGGGATCACAAATTTATTGTAATTATCTGGAAGGGGAAGAAATCCTGTTTTGGTTTTCTCCTTTTTCATCAAATTCTGATTCTCCGACTGGATGTTACCCTCGAATTCATTATTTGAATCTGTTTTCCCATCAACCATTTCACCAATTAAAGATTTATCTGTGTCCGGCGAACGGGCAGACCGAAAGCGCCCCCTTTCTTTCTCTGCTTCTCTTTTCTTGCTGAAATATTCGGAGAATAGTAAACGATTGAAACCAGTGCCAACAGTGCCAAGATAGCGTAGTAATACGGAGTTCCCATCGGCTGTGTTATAATGAGAAAACTAGAACCTAAAACTAGCAGTAACACTACGGAATAACTATTAGTACCGGCGAAAAATACATCCTTCGGTTCGCAAGCATTTCCAGAGCGGAACCAATCAATCCTCACATAGATAATATAATCAGGTTAACAAATAAATTGTATAGTTCACTCACCTTTCAACGAGAAAAGCACATTCGGTGAATATTAAAATAGATACAAACCAGAACAACAATCTCGGCTTCATCTTATCAACTTATGTCTCAATTCTTAAAATATTTATGTAAAATCAGTACACAGATTGACAAGACTCCTTCACATTGTGTCGTGAATGTATTAATGCACTGGATGATTTATGGATAGTTTCTTTAGAATATTTTAGTGAATTAATCTAAGCAAGGTGAACAAGATTTTCTTTTAAAAAAACTAGTCATCTTGTCCTGATCTACATTTCACTTACTACAAGAATTGTTGGCTGACTGGATTCAAAAGATTTTACCTATGTTTAAGTGGCGATTACACCTGGTAGACAAATCTTCTGCAAGGCACTAATTCAAATAAGGATGCCCTATATGACTAAGTGTTACATTTTTATAGCAATAAGGTGTTGCAGGCGATAAATGCTGTATGACCATTGCATTGCCCATGCATTATACCAAACGGTAATTGCAGAAGGTTTAAACAATTTCTGCCACACGTAATTGCCACTTAACACGGACAAAGAGTATAATCTTACTGTACCACAACTACGCGACATGAACGACGGGTTTTCTTCCTAGAGTAAGATTGTGGAAATCGAAATATAAGCAAAATGCTTTAATTGCGTAGTTCTCCTTCAAATTGAATTTCCTATATATTGATCTCAGCAACTTCTATGACTTTTAAACTTGACTGGACAACATTGCATTTTACACGAGAGCAGCAAGCCAATAAATTAGTAAGTAATACATGTTCGTTAAGGTTACCGATGAAAGTCGTCAATGTCATGTCATGTCATGTCTATGAAGAACTTTTCAGTTTCCACCTCGAATGTTAGAATTTAGTGCATTGTCATTATTCAATTCCTCGTTTGTTGAAGACGCAGAATTTAATACCTGAAGAATTTATGTTTGCGGTTATCCAATTTTTCCGGAAAAATCCGAAAGATTTTATATCACAGCTCCCAATGATCTCTAACTACTGACCCCGCTTAAATATCATAGCGCACATGCCGAACCTCGATGGTTCCACTACAATCAATTATTTTTTAGATGAGGCGAAAATTCATTCTGATTAACAGGACAACCGATGTTCTTCGAATTTTTGCCTATACGTCTTCGTCGTGTTTAGAATCTAAACACGGGAATACTAAGGAATGCTTTACCCGAAATACTTCTTATCGGGTAAATCGTTGGCCTATTTCTTCTGCAACAGTAGGCAAACGTGGAATCATTTTGCCTAAAATTCGTCCTGTGGCATTCATCCGTTATAGTACAATTTCATAGATAAACCGTTCCCTCCTAATTTCACATTTTTTCAAAAATTGGAGTGCAGTGGACCCTAATCTCGATGCCAGTTCCCTGACCCCTTCAAAGATTTCACTACTTCGAATTTGAAGTGACTCCAATTTCTATAAAGATCACAGCCAGCATTTTAAACAGGACTCGGTATATGTACGGTGTATTCACGATAAAACCGTCAATTGCGTTTTCGCGTGGATACAAGAATTTATATAAAGAAAATGCTAGCCGGGGGGTTCGCTGAAATTTATTAATCATTCAAACAATAAATGTTACCCTTAGTTTATATTTAACCGTTCGTGAAAAATATTCGTGTTGATTAGAAATTCCGGTCGTTACTGTAAAATAAATTTTTGTATCCACGCGAAGACGTGACCAAACAATTGACCGCTTTTTCGTAAACACCCTGTGTAGAAAATAATTGGTTGACTAGAAATCTTTCCAACAAATCGCATATTTCACATTTGTTATTGACCTTCCATTCTCCCTCGTTGAAGAGCGTACTCGCAAGTAAGGGTGGTCTTGCATACTACTAGTACACTTTATAAATTGACCTACCATTCATTATTTATGAAACAAAAAACGTTTGTTTACCGCAATTACTATTTGTGTACGGACAAATATTTTGACTAAAATGTCATTTTTTCGGGTGGATTACTCTATTCTTCCATAGATTTAACTAGGTTGTACATATACCGTTAAACTTTTAATACAGAGCTGGTAGCATTTGCAAAATCTGACACCAGGGCAGTCGCTTTCTTTACTTTCTCCACAAAGCTTTGTGGTGAAAGTAGAGAAAGCACGCTAACCACATTAGAAATCCGGACACTATAAGAAACTGGGTTTTATCCGGTCGTACGGCCGGGAAAGAACCGTTTTGAAAAAACCATGGACACATTTCTTTGATATAAATCACATTATCATTGATGATGACACAACTTCTGTGAAAAGAAATCAATAGCAAATAATTTTTATTCATTTGGTTGGTATGCAGCCCCAAAATTTTAACATCCATGCCATCTCAGTCCATCCCCTAACCGCATTGTCACATGTCACATCTATTCACAAATTCAACATCAAAACATCATTTGCCGCTACGCAACCTCCAATTATTGACATCCCTTCCATCTGAGTCCATCCCCTAACCGTTTTGTCACATTCCCTCAAATAATCAATATCAAAAGATTTCAATTGCATTCCAAATATTAACACGCCTTTTCATCTCATCCCCTAACCATTTTGTCCCTCAAAAAATAACCGTCGAAATATTTTAATTGCATTTGGTTGCTATGCATCCTACAAAAATATTGTCATGCCTGCCATCTAAGTCCATCCCCTAACCATTTTGTCACAATTCCCCAAACTTCCAATCTAAGATGAGACGTTTCCTCCCAATGTCAACTACTTTCTACGCTATCTTAAGCACTGTTAACAATACTCATCATTTCAACCATTCTCTACCTTTCACCCACTCACTACTCCCTCATAACCACTCATCCACGCCCTTTCAACCACTCCCTACAACCTACCACCCACTCACTTCACCCTCGTGTCCACTTATCTACGCCCTTTCAACCACTCCATACAACCTACCACTCACTCACTACACCCTCCGAACCACTTCCCAAATGCTCTCAACCATTCTCTCATTCACCTCACTGACCCTCCTAAACACTCCCCACACCCACTCAACCACTCACTACACCGTCTGAACGACTCTCTATTAATACGGACTTTCACCCAGTCTCGACTCTTTATTATGAAATAGAAGCCTGGCGTATGAATACTCTGACTACTTGTGTCTCCGGATTTATTAATCAGGAACGGCAACTAAATGGTCCTACAGTTATATGTTGTTTTGATAATTTAGAAAGTCGAGGTTAAGACCCCGGACAGAAAAGAGGTACTCCATTTTGGGCCCACGCCAACCACGGGATTTGTTGAAACTGAAAATAGAATTGGATTGAACAACGACTGCAACACTATGCGTACATATCTGTTTGTCTACGACAATTACATAGTATTTTTATTTTTGAAGCATAGTTTTAAGACGCAGTATTGAGTTTTTTGGCAGGCAATTTCTAGAAAACTAAAAACCACAGAGTGATGATGAGTGGTGTTTTGGACTTCTCTAACAAATCCTGAAGCCTTGTTTTTTAAAAACTGTCGGAACTGTGGTCTAGAAAAATAATATTAATTATTTTCCAAAATGAAAAATTCTCAAGCAGTTGCATTAGTGAAAAAATTCAAGTGAGATTTTAAAATACTCAACGTACGACTTTTTTCAAAATTCCAAAAACAAAGCCTTTGTGAACTTAATCTGCTAGAGAAAGATAACCATCGTTGGTTAAAATTTTGATCCGAATTCTATAGTTTGGCTGCCGAAGAAAAAATCCGGCACTTTCCACTTGTCTCCCATGCATGATTTCCTTTTCCAGGAGGTCTCACTGCTGTCTCCCGTAACAACCAAATCAAATTGAATAAAATTACGGACTGCATTTCCCATTTGATTACATTGGGAGCAAAGCAGTGGTTTTGCTCCCAGAGGTTGTTTTTTTATTTTGTTTACCCGAAGTGAGACCTCCGTTTCTGACTGAAAACTGAAATCAGCTTGTTTACTCTCCGTGTTTTACAATTTGTTTTTTGGTTGTTGATAGTTGGCCGTTCAAGGCATCCAATGTAAAGTTTTGACCAAACTTTTGCCGTTCCTCCGACACTCAAAAAGTTTGGACAAAACGGTCCTCAGATACTTTTAGACTATATAATGGGACCTCATGAATTCAGATGCTAAAGGTAAATGCTGCAATAAAATTATCAACAAAACTAATAAAACATAGACTCCACTTAATACAGTCGACACCAAAATAACTTGACGACACTTTCTTACTAAGTAAGCTCATACTGTCTAAAAAAAAAAATCGAATTTGTGATTTTTAAATTGGTGACACAACGTTTTGCAGAAACGGTAACGTATCTTCCGGATTACCGTTTATGACTTCGATGGATCAACAACTTCAGGACTAAAAATTAATAGTATTTCCAAAACTTGCAGATTGCTATAGGAATCAAACCATTTCGGCGGGACACTTTCAAATTCTCCTTCGCATTTTCCGTTTTGACAATATTTTATGGTAGTGGTGAATCTACTAATGCTCTGTGACCGACAAAACTTTGCAATACGTCATTGAATAAGGAGAGAATGTTAATAATAAATAGTCGCAACTGGGTGACAGCCCGTGGAAAAAGTATTAAGGGAGTGGTTGATAGGGAGTATTAAGTGGGTAAGAGGTTGGTGGAAGAGTAAGGCTTAGAGGGTGTGTGAAGTAGCTTGGAGGGTGGAAGGAGTGGTGGGGAAATTGTAGAGTGGTTGAGTGGGTATAGAGAGGGTAAACGGGAGTCGTATGTTAAGAGATGGGGATGTATCCTCCTATGTTAAGAGATGGGATGTATCCTCCAATGTTGAGAGATGGGGATGTATCCTCCCATGTTAAGAGATGGGGATGTATCCTCCCATGTTAAGAGATCGGGTGTATCCTCCCATGTTAACAGATGGGGTGTATCCTCCCATGTTAAGAGATGGGGTGCATCCTCCCATGTTAAGATATGGGGTGTATCCTCCCTTGTTAAGAGATGGGGTGTATCCTCCCATGTTAAGAGATGGGGATGCATCCTCTCAATGGTGCGATTCCGCGCTGCCTACATCTCGCTGTCATGTTGAGAGTAAGTCTTGCATTGATTGGAATGATAAGCTGCACGGTTAGTGCTCCAACCGTTTCGTTTCGTTTCTTGGTAGAAACGGAAACGAAACGGAAACGAAGAATTGGAAACGGAAACGAAACGGCTTCTGAAAAAGAGAAACGGAAACGGAAACGAAACGAAATTTTAACGTTAGGCTTATGGATCGTTTCCGATTCGTTTCTCGTTTCCGTTTCGTTTTGTTTCTAAGTGGAAACGGAAACGAAACGGACTGGATCGTTTCCAAAAAAGTGGAAACGGAAACGGTTAGAGCACTAACGGTGTTACATCCAGCTGCAATTCTGCACAACCTAGAGCGGTCACGGTGACAGTATGACTTAAATTGATTGGATTGATGACGCTTTTTCAAATGCTGCAAGTGCGAACCATGTCGTGTGCTTCGAATTGTTATACCTATGTAAAAACGAAGAACAGAAGGCACTAGTGTGACCAAGAGTGGTCTGAGTAATGTATGATTCTGAGGTTGCTGTAGACTGCGTTCAATTTGTGAAGAACGGTGGTTTTGGTGTAAAAGATGTGACAGCAGTGTGCATCCCGTTGCAGACAAACGGACAGACGGACGAACATTGGGATTTCATTAGACCTTGCCGGACTGCGTCCACGGGCTAATAATATGGGCTTACCTAGTAGGGAAGTTGTCAAATAATTTATGTTGACACACTCAAAAGATGATTGAGTCAAAAGATGATTGAGTCGAAAGCTAGACAAGGACATGAGGGATTACACGGATGACAATTTAACAATTATTTCATTGATTACAACAGAATACCCCAAGAATTGATTTAAGTTACGGTTTCCCTTCATTCAAATGTCATACAAATTCGACAAAAAAGACAGAACGAAGGTCACACAGGAATATTTATTTTATTTCCGCTTTGCTTCACCTCTGCTTTACATAATTTGACAATAAAACAATATGAACAAGTTTTATTGTAATTAAAACGCAGCGTTGCGCGATGGTGTGAATTAGCCAGACAAAGATGAATTTGTATTGGCATCAGTGGTGTTCACAGCGTGCGCAACTGCCAATGCAGTCGTTGTTTCCACCACGTTTTGATCTCGGACGACACTTGACCTTTCCTTCCACTTCACCAAATTTTTCACAATGACGTCTTTAAAAATGTCTCTGAAACGGAATGTTGATTCGACGACTTTATATTCGGTGTCTGGTTCGAATTCATCCTTTTGCAGTGCGAACAACCTATTGGACGTATTTCCCCCATCTTCCAATGGCAATGCGTTGTATTTCGGAGATGGTTCCCATTCCAGATGTTTAGAAGAAACCAAAATCCATGTTAGAAACAAAATCAGGAAAATCAGGAAAAGCACCGCAAAGAGCAAAAATGCATATTTCCTCAAATAGCCCATGATTCGAATGTAGCTCTTGTGGAATTTCACTTGGTCCACATCTGCTTTCGAATCCGGCCCCTAAACAACAAACGGTCGGGAGTCAAAAGTTACAGTTACATTCATGTAAATCTCTTCAAATCAAATTCACGTTTAAACAGGTGAATGAATTCCTGGCTCATAGGCCCGCTTTGATATCAATGAGGTGACTCTTTTCTAGAGAAGTTACTCTTGACGCCCCATCGACCCATATAATTAGACCGAGATCTCCGAGGACCAAACACAGTGCGTGCATCCAATCGTACAATGAATTCGAATGTAGGCAGACAAAGAATTGATCACAAGACCTGACGTATAAAATCCGGCACTCGCCACTACAAGGGAACCTCTCCCACATATTTGTCAGTCTTGAACGAAAGCTAGGTTGGGCCCATTATCGGAAATCAAAATAAAATTATTATGGAACATACATTTTCAATATCTCCATTTTTATTCTTTCCATCTTGCAAATTCATGTCACGACGTCTCAACCAGAAAATGTATGTGAAAAGAACGAGGGCAATCAAAAGGAGGAGCATACAGAAAACCATCCAATAGTCAATCGCCATTGCATAACTCACATCTGGGGACCGCTCCCTGGAATTAATAAAAAAAAGCAGTAGTTAGAAACCGAATTACAACGACTGTCCTCGACTGAGACGTTGAGAAGTGTCTCTATGCATATGTTGTCCGCACTGAAACCTTTCCACTTTCAAACTCAAAACTCAAAACGAACTCCTTATACCCACTAGATTTGACGCCAAAATACTAAAACGACTCTCAACTCCACTTCCGATATGCTTGGCAAACCTCGCCCGCGATCAGAAGGAGATTTGAGAGAGTTACTCGAGGATGGACTTTTGGATTTTGGTAAAACATCTCAGGGGTCACTTTCCATTTTGGGTGGGACTTTCTAAAACTAACTGACCTGACGGCAGTAAACATGGACGTAAGGGTAACTAGTGTGGTCATTGAAATTCCAATCCGAACATCGACCATATCCGGTGGGAGGAGAAAACAGAGCCACGTGACCAAAACGAGAAGAACAGAAGGGAGAGCGGTCTGGACCACGTGGTACTTCAAATTCCGCCGTATCTCAAGGTTAAAAGTCAATGTGGAAAAATTTCGAGCTGCAAATAGAAAAACATTATTTATTTTTTAAGAACACTGCAATATAACGGGACATGACAGTAATAGACTTAATATACCTCACAGTTCGTTTTAAGTGGATACTTTCCGTCGATATTGGTGACATATCACAGGTTAAGGACTATCTAGTCAACAAACTAGCAGGGAGATTTACGTGTATTTTTTAAGGTCCACCATTCCCATTCGATTGA
>JAQFYE010002826.1:0-16899 GCA_034694305.1 Protaphorura glebata
CATCGTGTGTCACATATTCAAAAAGTTCACACGATTTACGCTTTGCAGGTTACAATGCATAAAAATATATTCAAATACGACTCTAACCATAAATTGTATTTTTATATTTAATCTGGAAAAACTGTCTGAATGTTGACATCAGTGTAAACTGAAATTTTTGGATTGAACCTTAGGATGGGGAAATCAAAGAAAGTGGTTCTCATGAGGAATTAGTAGAGAAGAAGGGTCTATACTGTGAAATGATCAAAGGCGAACATATGTTGCAGGCGTTAGAAGTTGTGGCGGATGATGCCGTTCCAGAAGAAGATGAAGGGTAAGTTTGGAGTTAAGGAAAACTGTACCACTGGAAATCGAAATCTTCACAGCTATCCTTTTTAAGTTACATTCCATTGAATTTTGTAAACTTTTAGTGCAAAATCCGAGGAAACTGGAAAACCAAACGTCGGTACTTCAAAAGAAAATCTGTTGGAAGAGTCTATCGATATTGATGTTGACATGGCCGCCTTCCAATACGATGCTGCTCTAAAGTTCCCAACAATTTCGAACCTTATTGAGATCATCTCAGATGAACACTTGTGGAAGTACATATTTTGGGGACTCTTGGGGTCAGTCATCTCAGGATTGATCATACCATCATTTGCACTCATTTTCAGTGAACTTTTCATCGTGAGTCTAAATATGAAAACGGCAATGTTCATCAAAGTCTCGTGCGAATAATGAATTTTAAATTCCGTTAGACATTTTCGGAGACCGGGGACGAACTTTACTATGATTCTATGTTTTGGACAAAAATCACTCTGGCACTTGCTGCAGCGGCAGGTGTCGGCATGGCTTTGAGGGTATATTAATTTCTGCGGTCTAACTATTAATTCCTGAAAAAACTACTTACAATATGTGCATTATGTATCATTTAGATAATTTTTGTAAGCGTTTGTGGAGAATACTTGACGTTGCGCCTTCGAGTCGTAACATTTGTGTCAATTATCCGCCAAGCTATGGGTTGGTTTGATGATGAAAATAATTCTCCTACTCGTCTTTTCACAAGATTGGCCAGCGATGCCCCTTTCATTAAAGTTGTGAGTAAACAAATTTAAAAAAATAAAAATAGAGAGCAAAATATAATTCTTCGATAACTGCAAGTTCAATACGAAACTGCCTAATATCAAAAAATATTTTGATTTGCATGTGTTGCTTAATCAATATTTCATGTAATTTTAGGCAATCGGAACGAGGTTAGGAACTGCCGTAAGTGGTATCGTTTCGTTGATTGCTGCACTTGCCATTGCATTCATCTTGGAATGGCAATTGGCCATCGTCATTGTATGCGCTACCCCTATTCTGCTTATATTGGTGATTGTTCAAGAGATTACCTACGAATCTCGTCAGATGACAATCGGTAGACAAATGGAATCGGCCATACGGGTAAAAGTCACAACATAAACTTGAAAAGCTTTTAAATAGCGAATTTGAAATGAAGAGGATAAAATAACCACAAGATTAACTCAAATACATTCTGCTCATTATGAATTTACAGCTCGCCACAAAATCGGTACAGAATATTTGGTCAGTTCAGGCATTGAACCTTGAGCATCATGTCCTTCGACGCTTTCATGATTTGGTTGACCCCGCTTTCACGTATGTGTTTGCAATAAGAATATATACGAATTCGCCGATTTTCATAGTTTTTTAGACTTTTATTTGCCGATTTGCTGATTTTATTTCTGAATTTAGGGAAACTCACAAACAGTCCATCATCTACAGTTTCATATTTGCCCTAACGGAGACTTTAGCATTTTTGACATTCGCCGTTGTCTTCCGCCTTGGGGCACACTTGATTTATACCGAAAATTTGGACGCAATTCTACTTTTCAAGTAAGTTCTTCCAAGCAGGATGGTTTATAATCGTGTATATGTATGTACATGCGAGCAAGTGTGCAGGCAAAATAAATAGATGCTTTTTTAGTCAAGTTTTTCAGAATGAACTGTTACAAATAAGCGGACCATGTTAAATAAATAAATAAATAATCTTTGGGTCTAATTCAGGGTATTCATCACGTTGGCATTTTGTACAATGACGGTATCTCACGCAACATCATTCATCCCGGATTACGTGAAGGCTAAAATAGCGATGGCGCATATTTATCTTCTCTACGATATGAATTCAACAATTGACTGTTTCGAAGAGGATGGAGAATACCCAGAGTTTGCGGAAGCACTCACTTTCAACGATGTTCACTTCAGTTACCCTTCACGCCCGAATGAGACAGTTCTGAAGGGAATTTCTTTCAAGTTTGATTTGACACCCGGAACTAGCTTAGGAATCATCGGAACAGCAGGATCAGGGAAATCGACAGTACTTTCCCTCATCGAAAGATTTTACGATGTCGATAAGGGTGAATTGGTATGATCATTATTGCTAACGTATTTTTTAGAAAATATATACAGATATACTAAGCAAAAGGTCAAGGGTCAACCAACGTATATCAATGCGCTATTTTTGGTTTAGTTGGTACACAAGAACTGGTTTTTACGGATTGGCCTATTACCGGCGATCGCTGATGATTAACTCTATTCGACAATTTTTCCAATTTCGTTTCAGATGATAGATGGGATTGAAGTTAGAAAAATCAAATTGGACCATCTTCGAATGTACTTGGGCTTTGTAGCCCAAGAACCGGTTTTATTTGACAAGACAATCGCTGAGAATATTTCGTATGGATATATACCATTTGAAGACGAAGAGGAGACAGCTGAAAACGCGCCGGAGAAAACGCCCGAGGAAGAGGAGGCGGCGGCGGAAGCTAAGAAAGAAGCGCAAGATAAGAAAACCAGGGAATTGGTTACGACGGCGGCGGACGACGCAGGTCTCACTGAGTTCCTCCTGCATATACCTGGCGTAAATTCCAATTATCTTAAAAAATTACAATTTCTTTTTTCTAAATGAGAAAATTGAGGTTTAATTTCGAATAATTTAGGGGCTGGACGCAAAGGTCGGAGAACGTGGGTGCAGGCTGACAGGGGGTCAGCGGCAAAAGATTGCGATTGCCCGGGCATTAATGAGAGAGCCGAAAATACTGCTGTTGGACGAACCCACTTCCGCACTAGATCCTGAGGATGAAGCGGTAAGTAGAAGAATATTTTATGAATGAACACAATTCAAAATTTACCGTTTTCTGAAAAAGTGAATGCGGATTCGTGTAAAATATTTGACGTTCCTAAGAATTGCATTTATTTGTTGTCAGATGGTTCTGAAATCACTCGAAAAGGCGAGAGAAGGGAAGGTTTCCATTATTGCGACCAGCCGACCATCTTGCATTAAGAATGTTGACTTTGTAGCTGTTTTGGTCAATGGCAAAGTTGAAGAATTTGGTACTCCTGACGAGTTAAACGAAAAGAAAGGATTTTATTTTGAATTTATGAGTGCGAGTCAGCCTGAGGTTGAGGCTCCTCCGGGTGATGAATAATCTTAGACCTTCTTCATTTTGTTCTATTTCGCTGTATTATACGATTGACAAAAAACGCAAATAAATCCGCAAATTTATTCTTTAATTATGTGGTCTATTTATTTTTATTTCTATTAAAGATCAGACACCAAGACCTTCTAACTGGAAGACACGGTTTCTCTGGGGATCGAAAAGAATTTACAAAAACCTATCGATTCTCTATAATCGTATGCACAAATGTGTAAGCGTACAAGCCATTTGCGCCATGTGCGTACCATTAGTTGAACAGAGTGAATTTCTGGCCACACAAGAGAACCCGCCCGCGGAGGAAGCCGGTTTGCGGTTTTCCGTTTTTTGTTAAATCAAAGCACCCGCTCATTATTAATAGCACAACAACCGGCATATTGAACACATTCTGAGATAAGACATCTCATACTTAATCGACTTGGTCTTGGACTTACTTACTGAGCGAAGACTTAATTCTTGTTACTCTTCCATTCGTAATTGAGTTAGGAAATAATCATGTGTACAATATTGTGTTACTAGAGTATAATATTGCATAAAATACGAGGAAATTAGTACTAGGACCAAACTGAATTAATTTCCCTGTCAAAATGAGTGATCCGGTCAAGGATATCTTCGCCAGTGCTCGGGATCATCCCAAGTTGGATGAGCTTGAACAGCACAAGGCTAAAATACGTGGAGAGCCAAAGAAAGATTTAAAGAAACCACCAGCTGCTGGGTTTGTACATTAATTGATAAATAATATGTATTTATAAATTATCCAAATACTACCGAGAGCAGTTTGGGACGGGTTACTGGCCGGTATTCTTGTGTGTTATTCTTGCCTTGCTCAATAATTGATAAAAATGGACAGACTCTTCTGTCCTTTATATTTTCATATCCATAAAATCTCAATGAATTCTGCGGTTGGGTTCCTGAGTGAAAATTATCCAAGTCCCTATCTCGCATTAATTTTTTTTGTTTGACCTCGACGATTCATCAAAGCAACGACTTTTGATTATAATTTTTTTCCTTAAGAAAATATTATAAATTATTAGGTGGCTTATCGTTATGCTCATCTGGCTTGAAAAAGAATTGTTGGATCAAGAAGTGCTGCAAATATAAATCGCAAAAATGGGCAGAGATAATTTTTGGTCCTCAAACTCACAGATGGGGACTTAGACAATATTCACCGGTTCTACATGGTGATTGGTGGAGAGCCCGGAGAAAAGCACGGGGATTTGTGTACAGTGTCGATTCGATCTGGCAAAAGTGATCTGCAAGTCTTCTGTAATACGTCCCACCATGCGCAAATTTGACATAACATGCACCTGGATCTGCAGTGTTGAGTTTCCATTGCAGGGATTGTTACAGAAGATTTGCAGGTAATGACGTAGTATACGGCATATATGGGCTGCCCTGTGGAATCGCCACTTAATATATCAAATAAATTACTCAGAATAAAGAACGGGAACAGATTAAGATAATGTATGGGCTGGTATGGGCAGGCTACAGGCAGTTTGGTGTTTCAATGTAAGACTGTCCATGTAAATATGTGCTTGGGAATCAATCAAACCACTCACATAACGAAATGACTGTAATGCTGTGATTGATTATCCTCCACGAGGCTTAACAAATTCTCCAAAAACCTGCCAAAAGCTGGACTATTCTGAGCATCTGACGTTGTGTAGTACATGGTGAGACATAAGCTTTACCCCCCTGGCCAGCCAAATCTGGGGCAGTCAGACAAATTATGATATATGCATTTTGTGGCAAATCTTATGAAGGATCTAGACAGCTATTCCACTTGAAAAAGAAGCGACACTAAAGAGTGCTTGCATAAAATTGGCATGCAAAAACGGATTTTTTAACGGTATTTTGACAGAAACGCGACTAACAATTTTATTTTCGAAAATTCCCTTTTCCGCAATATTTTTATGCAATATTTATAATTTTGTTGGGCCGGTTTAGGGAAAGTTGATTTTTCATTGGCAACGCATTTGGAGAAAAAAATCTGATATTTTCCTTAAAACACCTTGCCAGTGATGAATAGACTTACTCCAAAATGGTCAAATAAATTTTTAAGAATTGCATAAATTTTTTTTGCAAAAAACAGGCGGATTTTTCAAAAAAAAAAAAAAACTTTCGGCGTGTTTTTGGCAAAATACTCTTCAAAAATCAGTTTCTCATGCCGATTTTTACTTCAGTGCACGTCATTGCTGCTACGCTAGTCGGATTTTCAAGGAGTATGGCCCACAAGATCCTTCATAAGATTCTCAAAATGCGTATCTCACAATTTGTCCGACGTGCCACCGTGTAGAATTGCTGTGACGGTCAGTGTGCAATGTGTCTAATCCGTATTGTCTCTCACGTAACTCAGTAACCACTATGTCTATAGGTACAATCAAGTTGAATGCCTCGTTTTGTAAGATCAGCTTCAATGGAATATCAGACAAATTGCGGCTCGATCAGATAGCGCGTTTGCGCGCAGCGCGTAGAGGAAGATAAATATAATTCATTCTTTTCATGGTCTCCTGGAAAAACCGTGAAAACTTTCAAAATTGGAAAAACGAACTTTACCATCACATTCTCACACAACAATTTCTGAGCAAGGAGATTTTGCTTCAAAATTTCATTTTGGTGTGTTTTAAGGCAAATAGAGATTTCAGAACAGAATTGACTTGCCCAGAAATTGTACTGTTTAGTTTGGTATTATTAAAACAAATAAAATCAAATCAATTGAGCGTATTTTTGAGTAGCGAATAATTAATTACGATACTGAAGAGTGATAATTATCCAAAAGATCACACATTTTTATACCTAAAAACGTTGTGTGTTCGCTACTTTAATTTTTTTTTCTGCCACTACTGTGGTCTTATTTAGTAAACCAATTACAGAACAGGTGCACTAATGCCGGCGAGTATCCCCACTAAAGCATCACTTGTGAGTTACGCATTTTTTGAAAATTCAAACTTTAAGCTATTATATTGTATTCAAATCTGAATCAGGCCGCCGAAGAAGTTCCAGGGGGAGGAATACATGACATTTCTTGCATCAACATTCAGCATGGTTAGATTATTTTCGATATGATTTTGATTTTGCAGAAGAACTGCTGTATCGTAAATTTCTAAAGGTCAGTGCTTAAATATTTTGTATTCATTATATTTTTTCAGTTTAAATATGCTAGTGGTAGAGATAAGTGCATGCTCTTCATTGGTACAATATTTACGTTCATCCACGGGGCAAGTTTCCCAGTTCTTGCTCTCCTTTTTGGAAGTATTTCGGAGACATTCATCATCCAATCATATGTAAGTCCGTGACTGGCTCTAATCGGCTAGAATAAGTTGCTTCAGAAATTACATTGCACCAAAAGGTGAATTTTTTGTAACCCACTCGTATTACTCATTCGAATCAAGCCACGACCCAACTGTTTTTACAAACTAATTTGGTGCCTTCTAATTCAAAATTCCTGAAGGAGGCAAATCACAACTCGAGTGGAACATTTCTCTCTCGCCCAGACGTTATTGATCCGACAAAACCAAATGTTACCGGAGACGATATAATGAGTAAATTAATTGGACAAAATACAACTGGGAGTCAAAAGGTCACCACAGAGGCCATTTTTGGATTCATAGGAAGCAAGATTGGCGCTTTTGGACCTCAGAAACCTTTGTCAAGAGAGGAGTTTCTGGACTACACCGATGAATTATCGATTATCGCTGTCGGAATAGGACTCGTCGTCTTTGTCTCTTCATTTATACAGGTTTGGAAAACTTTCCTTTTAAGGAAATTTTTTGTTTGCTTTCCAGTAATCTTTCTGCTTGAAATAACTTTCGCACTTGTACATTTCGATTGGGATAGTAATCGATTGCCTCACAATCCAGGAACTGACAAGATTTCTCAAGAACAAAATGTTCGAAGGGACCTTGAACACTCTAATATTTGTTGAAAACATTAGCGGTAGCCGAAATGACCGATCCTTGCCACCGAACTATTAAAAATGAATTAGCAAGTTCATTTTTGTAAATGTCGGAGCTAAAATGTGTATTTATGTGCGAACACCTCAGAAAATGTATTTCTGCGCTGACAATTAGGTGCAAACATCCGATACAAATACCTAAGAGACATCGGAATTGAAATACTTTCGTGTGATGCTTGGCATCGGGTTAAACTTTAACACAGCGTACAGGTATTGGTATCTTAGTCCTTAGCTATCATCATCTTTGACTAACGAGGGGAACGTCAGGGCGGCTAATATTTATAACTATGAATAGTCGTAATTTGACGTGTTTTTGGTTTTTATTCGTTTTTTAAAAGTTGTAACGTTTTTTGAAATACAAAAATCACCAAAAAGACCCCGATAAATTTAGTTCAAGCAAATCTAGGGAAGTTATGCCTGTACTAGACACCAGACCCTGGCCGTATCCGGACCCCAGCCTAGGGTACACACCTCCACCAAACTCACCGGGTCGGTACATTCTTCTCTCACCCAGCAGGTCACAATGCAACATTATCTTTCTACTGCTTGGTCCCCATAACAGAAAGCAGGAATGATAAGGAAAGAATCCTATACAAATTGAATGAATCAGCGTACCAACTTATGTGTGAATGCATTTATGAAAGGACACATTAATTAATGATCAGAATGCAAGATTTACTTGACTTGATTTATCGAAATTGTATATACTGAATACTGTCAAAATTTTCTATCCAGACAGTCTGTTTCGAGCTAGCAGCAGACAATCAAGCTTATAAAATCCGACAGCATTTCCTGTTTCAAGTTTTGCGACAGGAGATCCCATGGTTTGAGACCAGAACAGCTGGGAATTTGATTGTCAAACTGGCAGAGTAAGTTCTTGAGTAGTCGCAAATTTTGTATACAGATTTTCTAATAATTTTATTTATCGAATACAGTGATGTGGAGAGATTTCGAGAAGGGATTGGTCACAAATTTAGCATCATAATTGAATATGCCGCTTGCTTTGGAGTCGGGGCATTCTTCGGATTAGCTACGAATTGGAAACTAGGACTCATATTTGGAACTTCTGTTCCATTCATATTTGCCAAGCTTATGGTACTCGCTCGGGTAAGCGTTTGAAGAGTACAATGGCTTGGATTAAGGAAACTCATTGTATTTATTTGGTTTTAAAATGATTTTATATTATCGGATCGGCTCAAAGTAATGATTTGACAAAACATTTAGGAACTTGCCCAAAAGGCCACGGAACAACAGGAGGAATATGGGGAAGCCGGTGCGACATCTGCAGAGATCATACCATCTGTCAGAACAGTTGCTGCGTTTGGAGCTGAGGATGACGAAAAAAAGAGATATGAAAACGAAACAATCGAAGGGCACGACAAGGCTGTCAGTAACTTTTTCCTCATGGGAATTTCATCTGGATTTCTCTTCACTATTATTTATGGCTCGTATGCCCTGGGATTTTGGTACGCCTGTGGGCAGTTAATGGACAACGCGATTTCCCCACGGCAAGTTTACACAGTGAGTTTAATTTATATATTTTACAATGCTTCCTACACATTATTTGGTTCTTATCCATACTACATGAGATATGCTTTAAACGTAACCGAATATAACGCTGATTGTCATTTGAAATGAGTCTTTTTAATCCTTAAGGTTTTCTTCTGTGTTTCCATCGGAGTTCTTGCTCTGGCCAATTCAATCTCGTTTATTTCCACGATTGCCTGTGCGTACGGTTCTTCTCGGGTTATTTCCTCGACTATCGCGACAAACCCGAAAATTGATCCTTATTCAGAGGAAGGAAGACAACCGCAGAACGTCGGCGGAAAAATTAAGTTCACAGATGTCAGCTTTCATTACCCTTCCAGAGATGACGTTTTGGTAAGTACCACGACAGTTTCAACCCGATCAACGCAATAACTGACGGAGGGATTAATTTTCACCCAGGCATGATTGATTTTTGGAAATAGAATTTTTTTTAATTGCTTCTAGGTAATACGGGATTTGAGTCTCGAAATCAAATCCGGACACTCAGTCGCCATTGTCGGAGAGAGTGGAAGCGGAAAATCTACAATTGTAAATCTCTTGATGAGATTTTATGACCCACAGTCTGGACATATAATGCTCGATGACGCTGATTTGAAGCATTTGAATGTGACTTGGCTCAGACAGCAGATTGGGATAGTGGCTCAAAATCCTGTTTTCGACGAAAGCTCAATCTTTGATAACATTGCCGGTTCAAAGATTAACGTTATTGCTGCGGATGTCGAGAATGCTGCCAAGATGGCTTGTGCTCATGAGTTTATTGAGAAATTGCCGGAGGTGAGAGGAGTCAGATTGCAGTAGTGTGTTTCAGAAATTATGTTATAGTTTGTTGGGGGCCGGAGTTCTAGAAATGTTACCTTACATCACAAATTGTCCTGAACCCCACGAAATATTTTTTTTTCTAAATTCGTAGAAATACGACACGAAGATTGGCATGACAGGACGGAAATTATCTCCAGGACAGAAGCAGAGAATTGCAGTTGCACGGGCTTTAATGACAAATCCTGCCGTATTAATTCTGGACGAAGCTACATCCGGATTGGATGTTGCAACAGCCACAAAGCTCTACAATAACATCAAGAAAATGCGCAGTGACCGCACTACCATCTCAATTTCACATCGCTTGTCACACATACAAAGAGTTGACATGATTTACGTCTTGAAGGTACGTATTTGTCCAATCGAGTTGAATATGTCATGAAATAATCAAATCTCTGCGTAATAACAAAATTAAATTCAGCTAATAGAATACCTAAATTAGACCAGACACCTCAAGTTTGAATTTAACAATGATTGAAACGCAGGGTGGGGAAATTGTGGAAAGTGGTGGTCATAAAGAATTAGTGGAAACGAACGGCCTGTATTGTAAAATGCTTCAAGATGAGCACATGTTGCAAACGTTGGAGGTACAACCGGACGATGCCGTTGTGGAAGCTGACAGGCAAGTTGACAACCCGTAGCTACGATTCTGTCGTCTAAATTTTCTTTCCTTATATTCGAATTTTGAGCCGGGTACATATTCTGTTATCCGTACTTGGCTGGTGAAATGCTAACTCGCAATTTCACTGATAACAACTATTTTGTCAACTTTTAGTGTAAATACTGCGGAGACCAGAAAAAAAAGTATTAACTTCTCGACTGAAAATCTGTTAGAAGAGTCTATCGATATTGACGTTGACTTGGCTGCCTTCGAATACGATGCTTCTTTAAAGTTCCCAACATTCTCCAATCTTATCGGCATCATCAATGATGAGAAATTGTGGAATTACATATTCTGGGGGATGACAGGGTCGATCATATCTGGATTGATCATACCTTTGTTTGCGCTCGTCTTCAGCCAATTATTCGTCGTGAGTTTAAATATAAGATTATAATCGGAATCTAATGAGGAACACTTTTCGAGATGCAAAATAAACCAGTCCTGATTAGTCGGTCCATATTTGCACTTTGTAGGTCTTTATGAAACTAAAATGGTTTTCTTGTTTCTAGACATTTTCGGAGACTGGAGACGAACTTTTCTCTGATGCTATGTTTTGGACAGAAGCCGTCCTTGTAATAGCTTTAGCGTCAGGCATCGGCATGTGTTTGAGGGTACATTAATTTCTGTGGTCAAACTACTTGTCTTTTTTGCATTTCTTATTTCGTGCTTGCATCATTTAGATAATTTTTGTGAGCACTTGTGGAGAGTGTTTGACTTGGCGTCTCCGAGTCGTAACATTTGTGTCAATTCTTCGCCAGGCTACGGGTTGGTTTGATGACGAAACCAATTCTCCTACCCGTCTTTTCACAAGATTGGCCAGTGATGCACCTTTCATTAAAGTTGTGCGTAAACCAATTTAAATATATATAAGTTACTATATATATTTGGTTCAATTTGTTGCGTAATAATTAATAATAAATATTCGGATAATTTCAGGCAATCGGGACGCGGTTAGGAACTGCTATAAGCGCCATTGTCTCTTTGACAGCGGCTCTCATCATTGCGTTCATTTTGGAATGGCAATTAGCCGTCGTGGTTGCCTGCTCAATTCCAATTCTATTTCTGTTGGTTTTGATTCAGTCGCATATTTACGAAAACCATCAGATGACAATCGGTAGACAAATGGAATCAGCCATACGGGTAATAAGCAAACAGAATTACCAATTACATGTAGATATATATGCTTTCCATTATTGATCCGTACAGCTTGCGACAAAATCAGTGCAGAATATTTGGTCAGTTCAGGCATTGAACCTTGAGCATCATATCCTTCGACGGTTTCAAGCATTGGTTGACCCTGCACTTACGTAAGCGTTTGTTATGAAAACCCAAATAGCATTTCCTGATATTTTGAGTTTAAATATTTTTGAATTTAGAGAAACGCATAAACAGTCGATCAAATATAGTTTGATTTTTGCCCTCACGGAAACAATAGTGTTCATTACCTTTGCCGCGGTTTTCCGCCTAGGAGCACATTTGATTTACACGGAAAACTTGGACGCGATTCTTCTTTTTAAGTAAGTTTCAAAATCTTCGAAATTAGATTTCCAGAATTTGGTAATAATAATAAGAAATACAGGGTATTCATCGTCTTGGCATTTTGTTCCTTCACCACATCTCACTTCACGTCATTCACCCCAGATTATGTGAAGGCCAAGATAGCGATGGCGCACATTTACCTTCTCTACGATATGGATTCAACGATTGATTCTTACGATGATTCGGGAGCACTCCCGGAATTTGCAGAAACACTTGTCTTCAAAGACGTTCATTTCAGTTATCCTTCACGTCCGAATGTAGAGATTTTGAAGGGAATTTCCTTCAAGTTTGACTTGAAACTTGGAACTAGCTTAGGAATCATCGGCGCAACTGGATCCGGAAAATCAACAATACTTTCACTCATGGAAAGATTTTATGACATCAGCAAGGGTCAAGTAGTACGATCATTATCCAAATATATGTGTCGTACGCAAAAAGGCCAATAGCTAAAGCAGGAGCGAGTTCACTTTCCCTTTGTTTTTGGGGTCAAAGGTCGCCCCAGATATTTAAAAAAAATTAACACCAAAATCGACTTTCACTAATTTTGATGTGCAAAATTTGAAATATTTATCTAATTTGGCGATTGTCGTTTTTGCAAAATTTAAGGTCTATCAATGTAAATTTTATAAGTTCAATTGGACGTTTAAATACTTCAGTTTAAGATTTGAGAGTCGATTTATGTTCGTCGGCGACATCGTTTTGAGATCGATTATCGGTACCGTTCGTCAACTTTCTCTATTCTATTTCAGATGATAGACGGGAATGACATCAGACAAATCAATGTGTCCTTTCTTCGACAATGTATGGGATTGGTCGCCCAGGAACCGATTTTATTTGACAAGACGATCGGTGAGAATATTTCTTACGGATTCTACCCATTTGATGACGATAAGGACACGGATGTTAAGAAATTGACCGATAAGGAGAAGGCGGCATTGGAGGCTAAGAAAGAAGTCCAGGCTAAGCAGATTGAAGAACTTGTTATAAAGGTGGCGGACTCTATAGGTCTCACTCAATTCCTCGGGCGTTTACCTGAAGTAGGACTTTAATTTTTGTGAATATACTCATATAAATCTGTGAAAGAGATGGTTTAATTTATACCAAGCGATTAAATTAAAATTTAGGGGCTTAAAACGAAGGTCGGAGTTCGCGGATGCAGGCTGACAGGGGGTCAGCGCCAAAAGATTGCGATTGCGCGGGCATTAATACGAGACCCAAGAATTCTGTTGTTGGACGAACCCACTTCCGCACTTGACCCTGAGGATGAAGTGGTGAGTAAAAATATAGGGATTTTCTAAAGGACACGTGGTCTGAAAACAGAAAAGAACTTCATTATTAATTCGTGGTAATTTTTTAAGTCTTTGATTATGAAAAAAGTTTACCCCAAAATGTTTTTGATCGACTCATTTCTAGATGGTTCTAAAGACACTCGAAAAGGCAAGACAAGGGAGAATTTCCATTATCGCGTCTAATCGACCATCTTGTATTCGGAATGTTGACGTCGTCGCTGTATTGGTCAACGGCAAACTTGAAGAATTTGGAACCCCTGATGAGTTAAATGAAAAGAAAGGCTTCTATTATGAATTTGTGAAAGCCAGTCAGCCTGAAATTGAGGCTGTGTGAAAATATTACCCTGAGGGCTGATAGCTTGAATTTGTGTTCAAATTGGCACATTATTCTGTTGCTGAAAAAGGCAAATTAAATTCGTTCCTATGTATACTGTTTTTCAAACTGTGACTCAATTTAATTTTGGTTGCGGCATCTTTGCTCGGGGAAATAGGAAATTCTCCTTGTTTAAGAAAATGGCAACTTGACATCCCAATTCGAAACAAAGTTTCGAAGATTAGAGCGAAGCGGCGAAAGCTGCCTACAGCTGAGGTATATCTATAAATAAAGTTAAAACGTGGCAGTTCTAGAAAATGTGATACAACAAAAAGGAACGTTAAAATTGATAATGCGGCTCACAATTTCATCGAAGACTCATGTACTTTCAAATTGACGAACCCAGTTAGAATTCCTATCAATACCCGAGTCGCAAATTTTGCACATTGTTGGAGTGTCATTGGTTAACATCTACATACCATAGAAAATCATATTGTATATTTAAAATCATATTAAAGCAGCGTTAAAATTTGTTTGAACGTCAAATCCATTTGTGTGGCGTTGTCGAACTGTGTTTTGGGTTATTCGGCTAGTTCAGATATTTTTTTTGTAGTTTTAATAGAGCAGTCTATCAGACTTAAATAAAAGAGCCAGAGTCCTGGCAGCATTGCCACCACTAACCGAGCTAATAAATTAGAGGTAAAAAATATTTAATTACAGAATATAAAGAAATAAAGAAATTGCAGACCATATAAATAATCCTTATTGGAATAATTGTACAGGGTATTCCCGAAACGGAGACCAATTTGTTCGTCTTTTGGCTTGGCTACAGGAATTTATGTTACAGTCAGCACAGTATTCATGTTTTGAATTTTCCATTTCCACTTTCGCAGTTAGAAATAAATTGTAGAGAAAGAATTGCTGAAGCAAAGACAAATATGGAGTGTTTGATTTTCAATTTTCGGTGCAATCCGCGTTTTACATTGTTTACACTCAAACGTCTCGCATTATATCGATGACTATCGTACGACTGACTGTAACGTAAATTCTTGTATCCATACAAAAAAATGAACAAACAATAATTGATCTCTTTTCCAGGACCCATTATTGAAGTAACACATTATTGTGTTAGCCTATTTCTGAAAACTAGACTTACTGACGTTACTGGTTAGGCACATTAGTTGAGCTGAGAATAACGAGAATATGTTTTGCAGTACAGTTTTTCAGAGGAAGTCCCTTAGAATGATCTGCAGTTTCAATTTCATTTTCCCGAGCAAGGAATGTATTAAAGGTTAGTGTCAGCATTGAACATACCAAACCAAGTTCGACGAATTCAAAATTGGCAGTGTTCAAAGAAATCAGGACAAGAAATTAAGAAACGCGTAAACGCACTTGAGTGTTACATGTGGTCCCGCTATATCCCACAACCCAAACCCACATTTAGTACACATGATACAAGAAAACAGGTCATGTCAGCAATTTGTGTGACGAAGAACCACCGGGCTGTCTAACCCGTTGAAGATACTATCATTTATGAAAACTGGCCCTGCAGTTTGGAGACGGAACACACACACACATTTATAATATTGTGTGATTGCACGAAATTCCGTGACCAAGTGATAAGGCACTTCTCACTTCGTTTAATCCATGTCGAAGTAAAAATAATGATCTGGAAAATGTAATAATCCCAGATTTTGGTCATTTCGATGTAAAAAAGACTGACAAGAAATTCCCGGGTGGCCACGCCAATTGAATAATTTATTATTATTAATTAAACTACCTACATTATTACAGATCAGGTCACTCAGATGATTCTGTATGATCGTGTACAACTACAGCTATAGAAATAAGGTAACATTACATTCTTAAACATCCTCCAGGGTGTATCAATAACTTGTGCCATCGTGAAAATGCGTGAGAGCAGAATAAATATTATAAATCATTATTTTATCATCACTTAATATCTATGTAACTACTATACCGGCAAAATACGAAATATTAATTCAGACTCCAGTATTGTTAAAATGAAGAGCACATAAAAACAATTCAGGTTTTAATTATACTAATCTTCAATTAAAGCTCATAATCAATGAAAGATTACATCATTTCCAGAGTTGACGCTACCCCTGAGAGGAGTTCAAAATGGGATTATCTTTCAAATATGATGAAATACAATTTATTATAATACAGAGAAGACCAGTATCATTTATATTACCCTTCAACAACCCTCTCTATGTATGTAAACATGTGAATTTTGTTTATCATTGGCATCATTTCTTTACACTTTATTTAAAAATAAATTACAATGCAACAGTGAGTTAATTTCTTAACATTTGCACATTAATACTGTGTCATCCGGATAATGCGTGTGTGCTCTTCTTAACTGATTGATTGACTGATTTAACGGTCAGACCGAATTCGCATACGTGTTCTTTAAGTCACTGGGACAGACTACTCACTAAAAAAATAATAATAAAATATATACACGAACAACGAAATGACGACTTAACACGTGAACAAGCAAAAAACGTGTATCCCAGTCTGCAACGAAATGCATGACTTCTTATTTAAATATCACTATATTACAAAAGCATTTGCACGTCTCTCCAATAACCATTGTTCACGAAACTCCGATACAAAGAGATGAAGATCTCGCCCTTCATCAGGTAGCGTATTACACAACGTAAAAGCTCTAAAAGTATAAGATGATTCATAGAAAACTGGCTTATGAGGCGGAACTATTTATTTAATTGGTAGTAAAATAATTAACGACAGGATTAACATAATGGGTACTCAAGTCAATCGTTCCTAGTTGAATGATCGTACTATTAATTATACAATGATTGAGTTTGGGGAATACTTTGACACAATTTGTGTTTGCGTCGGAGTAACGATTGTCATTTCCATTCACATTCTAATTACCAAGAAGAACATGGCAATGCACGACACCATACTTTTTGTTCATCCTACAAAACACAATCCTACAGAAATGAATGAGGGTAAAAAAAAATCCGCTGTGGTAAATAATATTTCCAATTGTGACGTAATATCAAGTTCATTCGTCGGAATGTAAAGACGGCTTGATGTTTCATGCAGCTATGAACACGGAGGGTCCCGATAGATCTACGCTTCTAATTAGTATGATTTAATAATTGAGACTCTACAGTGAGATGGCCATCTACAAATAATAAATTTAAATTACGACAGTAAAAAAATAACCATACTGGTGTCTAAGGACTACTGAAACAACAAACTAGCATGGCCATTTACCTGTGTTTTTCTCGGTTGACCAGTTTGACTATCCTGGC